>JACEFZ010028000.1:125000-195000 GCA_014155875.1 Cepaea nemoralis | reverse complement strand
ATGGTCGCTCTGCCTCTCAACACACTTGGTCCAACTGTCCACTAGCTTGTTGATGCCTTCTAGGAACAAGTATTTGAGAGTGGCTTTAAACCAGTTTTGCACCGCTTTCATTATCTCTTGTCATCTACAAACCTCTGACCCTGCAAATGTTCTCTCAAGTATCCAAACAAGTGAAAGCCCAATTGGTGCCAAGTCTAGACTGTATGCTGGATGTTTCAAAACTTCAAATTTCAGAGTGTTAACGTATCCACTCTATATGTAACCATTTGAGGGCGAGTGTTGTCGTGCAGTAACAATACTTCTTTTGAGAGAAGTCCATTTTGAAATGTTTCTGCCTATTCAGACACTCTTCCTGGACTCAAATAATTGTTTCCATACTGAACCATAATTCTTCTGTGGATTTCACAAGATTTCACACCTTCTGACGATAAAATACAAATAATGCCTTGTTCTTCCATGGTGCAAGTCAATAGTTGGGCAGCATTTTATAATCGCTATTGTGCATGCACAAACTGCTCGATCTTACAACCCCTAGATGGGGTATTTTTTAAGAGCTGTTTTGTGTCCTAAAATGAACTTTTTCACTGCCCGTACTCTCCCACCATAGCCTTAATGTCCCACACAGTTTAATTTTACTTCCAACACCCCTTCCTCCCCCTCCATCCCCACCCCAGTTTCCACAGTAGTATAGTCTGCTACTAATCCCTGTTTTACTCTTCGCTCACATGGGCACCTCCCCTTCCCCCTAGTGGGTGTTCTCCTCTTCTCCCTAGTGGGTGTTCTCCCCTTCTCCCTAGTGGGTGTTCTCCCCTTCCCCCTAGTGGGTGTTCTCCCCTTCTCCCTAGTCAAGTGATCAGACTGAAAGATTGTAGCTAACACCGGGTGACAAGTGAACAGACTGAAAGATTTAATTTTACTTCCAACACCACCCCTCCCCCCTCCATCCCCACCCCACAGTTTCCACAGTAGTATAGTCTGCTACTAATCCCTGTTTTACTCTTCGCTCAAATGGGCACCTCCCCTAGTGGGTGTTCTCCCCTTCTCCCTAGTGGGCGTTCTCCCCGTCACCCTATGGGTGTTCTACCCTTCCCCCTAGTGGGTGTTCTCCCCTTCCCCCTAGTGGGTGTTCTCCCCTTCCCCCTAGTGGGTGTTCTCCCCTTCTCCCTAGTGAGTGTTCTCCCCTTCCCCCTAGTGGGTGTTCTCCCCTTCCCCCTAATGGGTGTTCTCCCTTCCTCCTAATGGGCATTCTCCCCTTCTTTCTAGTGGGCGTTCTCCCCTTCCCCTTAGTGGATGTTCTCCCCTTCCCCCTAGTGGGAGTTCTCCCTTTCCCCCTAGTGGGCATTCTCCCCTTCCCCCTAGTGGATGTTCTCCCCTTCCCCCTAGTGGACATTCTCCCCTTCCCCCTAGTGGATGTTCTCCCCTTCTTCCTAGTGGGCATTCTCCCCTTCCCCTAGTGGATGTTCGTCGCCCTTCCCCCTATGGGCATTCTCCCCTCCCCCTAGTGTGGGCATTTCTCCCTTCCCACTGGTGGTTTTTAGAAGGGAGAGAGGTTTATTTTTTTTTGGATCTAGTGGGCGTTCTCCCTTTCCCCTGGGGCGTTCTCCCTTCCCCACTAGTGGTCTTTCCCTCCCCTTCCCCATAGTACACATGAAGGAACAACAGACACGTTGCACAAGGTATTTGACGATATGAAGAGACGTGTACAGTCATGTCTTGAAGCCCGTGGTGGACATTTCCAACACCTGTTATAATGAATACTTCATTGGTACTTTTCAGCTTCCCCAAAACAGCGTTACAGTGACTATTGTAACTAATTTAATGAATTTATTAGCATATTTTTTGATGATGTCGTGTACTTTATTTTTCAAATTTGTTCTACAAACAAAATGTAGTGAAACTTTACAAACACCCTGTACTTTGGCTGAAATCTGCTAACACAGATGACAAGTGAACAGACTGAAAGATTGTAACTAACACCGGGTGACAAGCGAACAGACTGAAAGATTGTAGCTAACACCGGGTGACAAGCGAACAGACTGAAAGATTGTAGCTAACACCGGGTGACAAGTGAACAGACTGAAAGATTGTAGCTATCACCGGGTGACAAGTGAACAGACTGAAAGATTGTAGCTAACACTGGGTGACAAGTGAACAGACTGAAAGATTGTAGCTAACACCGGGTGACAAGTGAACAGACTGAAAGATTGTAGCTAACACCGGGTGACAAGTGAACAGACTGAAAGATTGTAGCTAACACTGGGTGACAAGTGAACAGACTGAAAGATTGTAGCTAACACCAGGTGACAAGTGAACAGACTGAAAGATTGTAGCTAACATCGGGTGACAAGTGAACAGACTGAAAGATTGTGGCTAAAACCGGGTAACAAGCGAACAGACTGAAAGATTGTAGCTAACACCGGGTGACAAGTGAATAGACTGAAAGATTGTAGCTAACACCGGGTGACAAGCAAACAGACTGAAAGATTGTAGCTAACACCGGGTGACAAGCAAACAGACTGAAAGATTGTAGCTAACACCGGGTGACAAGCAAACAGACTGAAAGATTGTAGCTAACACCGGGTGACAAGCAAACAGACTGAAAGATTGTAGCTAAGTCCGTCTGTTCCTCGCTTCTGCAGCACCAACAGCTCTTACAACTGCCTGAGAAAGGTCAGCACCATTTTATGTGTGCATCCACCCAGCTGCTCACCACCAGACTGCTCTGGACATGGCTCCTGTGAGATGGGGGTGTGTCGATGTCAGGGTCACTGGGCGGGACTTTCTTGTGGTAGACTTGAGTGTCCGGATGATTGCAGTTGGCATGGCCAGTGTTCTGACGGTAGGTGTCCTGGTTGTGTTTTCTTGAGTTTTTCTGTCATGTGTCCACCTGGAAGTAGTGGAGCGGCTTGCATGTTCCAGTGACTCGAAGAGCTATGCCGACGGTAGCACAGCTACCGGAGAACAGTAGGGTTTCCCGTGTCAGACAGGTCAACAGTTAGGAACCAGACAGAGAGACACAAACCTGCTGCCTCAACTTCTTATTATTCTGTCTCAGCTTTTCCTTATTTCTCTACCTCAACTTGTCCCTATTTTTGTCTCAACTATTCCCTATTCCTCTGTCTCAACTTTTCTGTATGTCGCTGTCTCAACTTGTCCCTATGTCTCTGTATCAACATGTCCCTATTTCTCTGTCTCGACATGTCCCTATTTATCTGCCTCAGCTTGACCCTATTTATCTGCCTTGCCTTGTCCTTATTTCTCTGCCTCATCTTGTCTTTATTTCTCTGCCGTGTCTTGTCCCTATTTCTCTGTTTCAACATGTCCCTATTTCTGCCTCATCATGTCCTCATATCTCTGGATAATCTTTTACCTGTTTTCTGCCTCATATTGTCCCTATTTCTCTGCCTGATTTCTGATTTTGTCCATATGTCTGCATCCCATCCTGTCACTATTTCTCTGTCCCCCTAATCTCCTCCACCCCCCCCCCCCCCCCCAATAATTCCATGTAGAATGTGACGAGAGACCACTATGTCTTATGTGTCTATATTCACAGAAGGTTGTATATGCGAGCCAGGCTGGAGTGGTGACAGCTGTGCCATGACATGTGACAAAGGCTGGTATGGTGCCAACTGTAGCCTGCCCTGTGCCTGTGACAATGGTGCCGTGTGTAATCCCGTCACTGGTGCCTGTGAATGCCCACCTGGCTACAGAGGCAGGTTCTGCCAGTCAGGTTAGTTCACCAGTCAGGTTAGTTCACTATCATGTTAGTTCACAAATCATGTTAATTCACCAATCATGTTAGTTCACCAATCTGGTTAGCCCACGCATCGGGTTATCCCCCACATTCATTTTAGCTCACCAATCAGGTTAGTTCACCAATCAGATTAGTTCACCAATCAAGTTAGCTCACAAATCGGGTTAGCTCACCAATCATGTTAGCTCACCACCAATCATGTTAGCTCACCAATCATGTTAACTCACCAATCAGGTTAGTCCACCAATCAGTCTAGTCCACCAATCAGTCTAGTTCACCAATCATGTTAGCTCACCAATCATTCTAGTTCACCAATCATGTTAGCTCACCAATAAGTCTAGTTCACCAATCATGTTAGCTCACCAATCAGTCTAGTTCACCAGTCAGGTTACTTCACCAATCATGTTAGCTCACCAATCATGTTAGTTCACCAATCATGTTAGCTCACCAATCATGTTAGCTCACCAATCAGGTTAGCTCACTGATCAGTCTAGTTCATCAATCATGTTAGCTCACCAATCAATCTAGTTCACCAATCATGTTAGCTCACCAATCATGTTAGCCCACCAATCATGTTAGCTCACCAATCATGTTAGCTCACCAATCAGTCTAGTTCAACAGTCATGTTAGCTCACCAATCATGTTAGCTCACCAATCATGTTAGCTCACCAATCATGTTAGCTCACCAATCATGTTAGTTCACCAATCATGTTAGCTCACCAATCATGTTAGCTCACCAATGAGTCTAGTTCACCAATCATGTTAGCTCACCAATCATGTTAGCCCACCAATCATGTTAGCTCACCAATCATGTTAGCTCACCAATCAGGTTAGTCCACCAATCAGTCTAGTTCACCAGTCATGTTAGCTCACCAATCATGTTAGCTCACCAATCATGTTAGTTCACCAATCATGTTAGCCCACCAATCATGTTAGCTCACCAATCATGTTAGCTCACCAATCATGTTAGCTCACCAATCATGTTAGCCCACCAATCATGTTAGCTCACCAATCATGTTAGTTCACCAATCATGTTAGCTCACCAATCATGTTAGCTCACCAATCATGTTAGCCCACCAATCATGTTAGCTCACCAATCATGTTAGCTCACCAATCAGTCTAGTTCAACAGTCATGTTAGCTCACCAATCATGTTAGCTCACCAATCATGTTAGCTCACCAATCATGTTAGCTCACCAATCATGTTAGTTCACCAATCATGTTAGCTCACCAATCATGTTAGCTCACCAATGAGTCTAGTTCACCAATCATGTTAGCTCACCAATCATGTTAGCCCACCAATCATGTTAGCTCACCAATCATGTTAGCTCACCAATCAGGTTAGTCCACCAATCAGTCTAGTTCACCAGTCATGTTAGCTCACCAATCATGTTAGCTCACCAATCATGTTAGTTCACCAATCATGTTAGCCCACCAATCATGTTAGCCCACCAATAATGTTAGCTCACCAATCATGTTAGCTCACCAATCAGTCTAGTTCACCAATCATGTTAGCTCACCAATCATGTTAGCTCACCAATCAGGTTAGTCCACCAATCAGTCTAGTTCACCAGTCATGTTAGTTCACCAATCAGGTTAGCTCACCAATCATGTTAGTTCACCAATCAGGTTAGTTCTCCACACTGGAGTCAGCAATTTGTTACGTATATTTTCATGAAGAATTTGTACATTAACTTTGGCATCCTATTAGAAACAACGAGAAATGTTTCTTCTATAGTTTTTTTTAAAAATTTCTGACACTGGGAAATGGAATAAAACTGAGAGCCCAAATCTAGTGGCATTAACATCAGTAAGACCCAACTCCACAATTAAGCCAAAGCAACCACCAGACATCAGAACGGTTCCAAATTGCTGTCGTAGTTGGGAGCATAGTTGAGGATCAGCTTTCAGCCATGGCCAGATATCCTCATATGGGTCGCAGTGGACGTAACAGCAATTTAGAATGTCACGTTTGGGAATAACTCGAGAAAATAAAACCAAAAAACCAAAAAAAGATGAAAAACCAACACGGTTCATAAATTCCGTAGGTGCGACCAGGATCCAAATGTATGTACAGCAGAAGCATATATGCTATAAATTATATTTGTGGGTAGGCATTCCAATTTAGAAAACTTGTCGGGACTGCGGCCTATTTGCCACAATGTTTCCAGATGCCGAGGGGTTCTTAATGTGTGTAATGTGTTCACAGATCTCTAAGATTTTCATCTTTATCTGAAAAGGCTAGATGTCCAATCTACTACCTTAGGATCAGAGAAAGTGTACCATCATTTTTTTTTGTTTTTATGAAAGTTCAAACAGTTTTCACCATGTGGTGAACTTATGAGTCTAGGTAACTCCAGGCTGATTGGATGACCTTCATAAGATCCCAAGATAGAAAGTGTTAAAGTAACAATTGTTTGAGGTGGAAAGTATTTAAGTAACAAGTATCTGGGATAGAAATAGTTAAAGTAACAACTATTTGGTATAGACAGAGTTAAAATAACAATTGTTTGATGTGGAAAATGATAAAGTAACAATTGTTTGAGGTAGAAAGTGTTAAAGCAGTGGTTCTCAACCATTTTTGGCCCATGCACCTCTTGACCATATGTTCAGAATGTAATTCCCCCCCCCCCCCCATATTATTTCCTCCCTATAAATTCCAGGAGTCGTCGCTGGAGCTACAGAGTTCGTGTTTTGTGTGGTGCTTTCAGCGGGTTGCCCTGCGGAAAGAGACCGAGCCATATGGGATAAAACCCGGGTCAATGAAGTCTTTCTGGTGACTGACGATTCCATCAATGATGAACTGTATTTTTCGTGGAGGACTTTTTTGTTGGCATTCTGGCGGCAGCATTATGCACAGTGTACCGGTACGGGCTGTTAGCTTGCCAATGCTCCTGTCTATTCCATTGTTCACATAGGGCAGTGAGGAGCATTTTGTGTGATATTCACTGGCACAGGAACGGAGCATAATGGGGACGACCCATTGCCGTGAAGTTGGAACTGTGACTAACTAACTAACTGATGCAGACAGAGTTAAAGTAACTGTTTGATACAGACAGAGTTAAAGTAACAACTGTTTGACACAGACAGAGTTAAGAATTGTTTGAGAAAGACAGAGTCAGTTTGAGATATTCTTGTTTTTTATGTGTGTCTGTTGGTTGTTTGTTATTTTGTTTTCCTTGTTCATTGATAAAGACTTGTGGAAACCTCAGCCTGCATCTGTGTGTTTGATCCCTTCCATGACCTACCTAGTCACATTTTGTGTTTATATAGACTTCAGTAGTCACAGGACTTTAGCCAGTCACCCTTTTGTTGATACTATTTGAGATGGAACCTGGTCTACTGGTGGATGCTGCTACCTCTCTGATCTACTCCACTCTCTAGTTCTAGTTCTTGGAGTTATTGGACATGCGAGTTCCTCTGCCACTTCAAGGCTGAGAGAGACATCAGAAGGGTTCTGCTTAATCTGTCACACAAGAGGGGTTAATGTCTGTTGTGACTAGGTCATAGGTGAAAGAATCTCCTTTTGTTTGCTGGAAATGTATCTATGTCTGCAGTGTTGCCTCTTGTGTATTTTGTTTTTACGTCGCTCTGTGATCCATAGAGTTGATCTTCCACTGTTGTTTCTGTAGGCCAGAAGGTTTGCCTTGATATGTCGTATTTTGGGCAATGTTGGATTGTGCGCCATCTGCTTAATTTGTTCTGTCCTGTTCTGAGGTGCAGAATAATGATTTGTTCTGGTAGAAGAGAAAGAAATAAGTGTATCAGCTGGCTGAAGCATGGATACCATTAAACATGTGGGACCCGTGGATCCCCGCAAGAAAGAGGCAACAAGCTGAGAGATTGGCTCGGGAGCATTCTGGGCAGATAAGTCCAGGAAGACGGATTGGTATTTGTCCACTTTGTTTAGCCTATAGCATGTTCATCATGAGTCGAGATACCGCCAATTTTAATTAAGTTATTATTTTTATTCTGCAAGTGTAATATGTGATTGATATATGTCTGGATGTGACTAGCAGATTATATACATGAATCAGTGAGACTATATATATATATATTCACCTGGGAAGATTAACTTGGTCAATTAATGCCTGAAAAAGTCGGATGCGTCAGTAAACAGGCGCTACACAATTACGTCTAAAACAAAATTCCGAATGAACGCAGAAGAAGGAGATATTCGATGAATTGTGCCAGATCCATGTTGTTATTGAAGAGTTCAGTGGTTTCCATAAGTTGTTTTACAGTTCTTCTTCTTCTTCTTCGTTCATCCGGAGTTTTTTTCCGGACGTGATTGCGTTGTGCCTGTTTACAGCAGAGCTGCGTTCTTGCGCCGTTAGGCCGACACATCCGACTTCTGCAGGCATTTGTTGACCGGGTTAACCTTCCCGGGGGTTTTACAGTTCAGTGAGTCAGGTCTAAGACAGATATGATTGAGCTACCGTATGAGAGTAGGTGGTACTACCTGCTTTCTGTTAGTGCCAAATGTCGACTCCTCACATTGTGCCTACGACTTCGGGCGGAGGAGTGCAGTTGGGAGGGTACAAGCCTTATCCTAATGCAAGGAAATGGAACCTAAAGACTAACATAGCAAGACTGACCAGGTCCTAAGCCTTGGTCGGCAGCTGGTCTAGGATTGAACGGACAGTTAGAGCATTGCTTTGCTAATCTCGCAGCTTCTGCAACTGGTCTTGTTCCGGATGTATTTATGTTACCATTCCTCTGGAGTAAACTAGACCGGCAGAGAGAGGGATCATGCTGCATGGGCAACACATGGTCTCTAGATTCAACCCAGGCTGTGCACTATGGAGAGGTATAACTCCATTTTACAAACTATCGTCTATCAAGACAGCAAGGTGCCAGTCCAATCCACTTATGACAATGTCATTTGTTGTTGGCAAGTTACTATAGACATGAAAATAAATCTGCCAGTTTTGTCACGAAATAGCATACCACATTTGGCATTTTACCAGATGAACCTTCATTTTTGTAAAAATGAAGAATGTTTAATTGTGTTTTTGAACAGAGTGCCCAGCCGGCTACTTCGGTCCTGGTTGCCGCGAGGTCTGCATCTGCAAGGACAGCTGCTTGTGTGACCCCATCACAGGGAACTGTAATGTCACCGTGGCTGAATCTCACCTGCTTTCAGGTAACTGGTCACAGTTTTATTTCTTCCAGCTTCTTTCATCCGTCATCTTTCTTCCTTCTTCTGTCTTCCTTCTTTCTTCTGTATTCTTTCTTCATTCTTCTTCTTCCTTCTTACTTCTGTCTTCTTTCTTCATTCTTCTTCTTTCTTCCGTTTTCTTTCTTCCATCTTCTTTCTTCCGTCTTCTTTCTTCCTTCTTGTAATGTCACCGTGACTGAATCTCACCTACTGTCATGTAAACTGAGTTTTTTTTCCGGATGTGACTGCGTTGTGCCTGTTTACAGCAGAGCTGCGTTCTTGCGCCGTTAGGCCGACACATCTGACTTCTACGGGCTTTTGTTGACCAGGTTAACCTTCCCGGGGGTTTTTCACATTCAAAACAATGTTTTCTCATAGTGAATTTGAATAACGAAGACACAGACAGTAGATTGCATGATTTATTGCCTGGCATATTTCGTTGTATCTCGTCAGGAATCGCACAACATAAACTAAAGTAATTTTATAAACATTTCAAGCTGAAATATACAACTTGCATATTCATACAGTAACTTGAATTGTCTACCACAGTAATTTTAAACTGACTATCATGTCTTTGTGTTTGCATAAAATTGGTTTCTGTAAATTAATGGCGATTGCTTCTGCCAGCTTTAACATACAACCATGTTATGTGTTAAATATATATGTTTGTCTATTAATATAGTTTCCTGTGTAAGCTTGTTATATTTATTTTCTTGTATTGTGAGTTCTAAAGCTGAATCATTGTGGCTTAGTTTTGCCATGGTTGTATCTAAACTAGATTTTTGTGTTTTGTATTTTCCAGTTGGCTTGTGTCTCAGCAAGCAAGAAATCAAGAGAAAACATCTTACCCCGGATAAAAGGCAGCAGTATGAGTAAGTCTGTTTTCATCCTGCCATAGTGCAATGTGCATAGTGCAATGTGTCTGAAAGTTCTAGAACCGATAGCAGAGTTTTTCATCTTATCATGTGATACTTCATATGTCTACTGTGATACTTCATGTGTCCACTGGGATACTTCATGTGTCTACCATGATACTTTATGTGTCTACCATGATACTTCATGTGTCCACTGTGATACTTCATGTGTCCACTGTGATACTTCATGTATCCACTGTGATACTTCATGTGTCCACTGTGATACTTCATGTGTCTATTGTGATACTTCATGTGTCTACCATGATACTTCATGTGTCCACCGTGATACTTCATGTGTCCACTGTGATACTTCATGTGTCCACTGTGATACTTCATGTGTCCACTGTGATACTTCATGTGTCCACTGTGATACTTCATGTGTCCACTGTGATACTTCATGTGTTCACTGTGATACTTCATGTGTTCACTGTGATACTTCATGTGTCTACCATGATACTTCATGTGTCCACTGTGATACTTCATGTGTCTACTGTGATACTTCATGTGTCCACTGTGATACTTCATGTGTCCACTGTGATACTTCATGTGTCTACCGTGATACTTCATGTGTCCACTGTGATACTTCATGTGTCCACTGTGATACTTCATGTGTCCACTGTGATACTTCATGTGTCCACTGTGATACTTCATGTGTCCACTGTGATACTTCATGTGTCTACTGTGATTCTTCATGTGTCCATAGTGATACTTCATGTGTCTACCGTGATACTTCATGTGTCTACTGTGATACTTCATGTGTCCACTGTGATACTTCATGTGTCCACTGTGATACTTCATGTGTCCACTGTGATACTTCATGTGTCCACTGTGATACTTCATGTGTCCACTGTGATACTTCATGTGTCCACTGTGATACTTCATGTGTCTACCATGATACTTCATGTGTCCACTGTGATACTTCATGTGTTCACTGTGATACTTCATGTGTCTACCATGATACTTCATGTGTCCACTGTGATACTTCATGTGTCCACTGTGATACTTCATGTGTCCACTGTGATACTTCATGTGTCCACTGTGATACTTCATGTGTCCACTGTGATACTTCATGTGTCCACTGTGATACTTCATGTGTCTACTGTGATACTTCATGTGTCCACTGTGATACTTCATGTGTCCACTGTGATACTTCATGTGCCCACTGTGATACTTCATGTGCCCACTGTGATACTTCATGTGTCCACTGTGATACTTCATGTGTCCACTGTGATACTTCATGTGTCTACTGTGATACTTCATGTGTCCACTGTGATACTTCTTGTGTCAACCTGGTATTCTGTATAGGAAATATAAACAGGAATGTGTAACTCCTGCGAAAAAGTGAGAGATAATAAACACAGACACAGTGTACGTACATTACAATAAACTCCACTATGTCAAACGTAAATCACAGAGGGAAAAATCTACGATAATATCCCCAAAAATAATAAAATACAAATAAGTTATACAGCGACACAGCAAAGTGACGTTTTGATTAATTTTCCTCAGGAACAGCACAAACAGATTTAAAGAAAAATATGAAATTAGAATATTTAATTACAAATTAAAACATAAACAGAAACAGTCTAGGTATGACCCATTGCTAGACCATTACATATCCTTCGTTGCTAGGAAGGCAGCGCAGAATTTCAGTTGTGAAAGGTGCCAAAGAAGAAAATGTGGAGCTGAAGGTTAGATGAACATATATAGAGGGGAGTCAGCAGAGTTGTACAGTGGCATCTACAACAGTATTGATTCCTGCTGGATGGATACATCCCAGAGAGTTGATTAACTGGCTTTCAATTTTAAGCTTAAAATCTTTCCGTTGATGTAACCATTCTTTCTGTTTTCTCATTCCGACATAACTAAATATGTCCACATTTCTTCCTACAGTTTGTGTGTTGCCAGTGTCCTGGCCATTTCTGTGGTCGCCACAATCAGCCTCATTGTCAACATGTTGCTTGCGTACATCCTGTTAAAGGCTCGGCACAGTCACAAGACAACTTTGAAGCGACAGCTCCGTCTGGCCATCAAAAACACGTTATTGATGATGACGTCAGCCCAGCAGAATTCTGACAGCGATGATGAAGATGAGGACATTTTTGAGAATGACAAGCAGAAACATTCCATTGCACCTCAGGCTACTGATAATGATGATGTCGGAAATTTAACTGGGTCAGGAGATGAAGAGCAGGATTTATTTTTAGCTCCGAAAAGAGTTAAAGGAAGAGTAAAAAAATAATTGCGTTTTTTGTGGTGTCATGTGATAATTGTATTCTATCATATTTTGATGTTCAAAAAAATGTTTTCCCATTGTAAATTTTAATAACGAAGACACAAGATTGGAAAATTTATTGCC
The DNA here is from genome assembly GCA_014155875.1 of Cepaea nemoralis. NCBI lineage: Eukaryota > Metazoa > Mollusca > Gastropoda > Stylommatophora > Helicidae > Cepaea > Cepaea nemoralis. The sequence goes on along the minus strand of JACEFZ010028000.1, from coordinate 182,813 downwards.
TGGCATATTTCGCTGCATCTCGTCAGGTACATACTGCAGAAATCACATAACATATAAACTAAAGTAATTTGATAAATCCTTCAGGCTGAAATACACAACTTGCATATTCACATAGTAATTTGAATTGTCTACCACGGTAATGTTAAACTGACTATCATGTCTTTGAGTGTGTACAAATTTGGGTTTTGTAAATTGATGGCAGTCTCTGCCAGCTTTAACGTGCGACCATATTGTGTGTTAAAGAACACATGACACATATTGTCCCCATCAGTCATGAATATTTTGATGTTGCTTGTGGATCATGTTGGCACTGTCAAGGCCTTGAACTCTCACATGACAAGGTTAGTCAGTCTACTGACAGTTCTAGTTGTGAGATTCCGTTACAGTCATCCTGCCTGCCTACTTATCCATCCCACATGCCTGCCTGCCTGCTTACTTAATCCTACATGGCCGCCTGCCTGTCAACCTATATGCGTGCCTACCTATCTGCTTACTTGCTAGCTTACCTAATCCCACATGCCTGCCTACCTACTCCCACATGCCTGTTTCTCTATCTACCTGCCTACTTACCTACTCCCACATGCCAGTTTCTCTACCTACCTGCCTACTTACCTACTCCCACATGCCTGCTTCTCTACCTACCTGCTTACTTACCTATTCCCACATGCCAGTTTCTCTACCTACCTGCCTACTTACCTACTCCCACATGCCTGTTTCTCTACCTACCTGCCTACTTACCTACTCCCACATGCCTGTTTCTCTACCTACCTGCCTACTTACCTACTCCCACATGCCTGTTTCTCTACCTGCTTGCCTACTTACCTACTCCCACATGCCTGCTTCTCTACCTGCTTGCCTACTTACCTACTCCCACATGCCTGTTTCTCTACCTACCTGCCTACTTACCTACTCCCACATGCCTGTTTCTCTACCTGCTTGCCTACTTACCTACTCCCACATGCCTGTTTCTCTACCTACCTGCCTACTTACCTACTCCCACATGCCTGTTTCTCTACCTACCTGCCTACTTACCTACTCCCACATGCCTGTTTCTCTACCTACCTGCCTACTTACCTACTCCCACATGCCTGTTTCTCTACCTACCTGCCTACTTACCTACTCCCACATGCCTGTTTCTCTACCTGCTTGCCTACTTACCTACTCCCACATGCCTGCTTCTCTACCTGCTTGCCTACTTACCTACTCCCACATGCCTGTTTCTCTACCTACCTGCCTACTTACCTACTCCCACATGCCTGTTTCTCTACCTGCTTGCCTACTTACCTACTCCCACATGCCTGCTTCTCTACCTGCTTGAAAAAATTGTAAAATCAGTCCTTGGGTGGCAGGGTAACAGGCTCCCGCCTATCAAAGGAGAAGCAAATCACCACCTCCCTCTGCCAGTCTTTGAGGCACCCAAAGGCAAGTAGAGTACCCTACATCTGGCCCCCCCTCTCCTCCCCCCATTTCCCTTTCCCAGCAAAGCAATGTGAAACCTGTGAACCTTTAGTGGGATTGAGCTTAACAGCAGTTGACAGATACTGTTTAGTTTAAGTTTCACAGAGACTGCGACGACAGGCAGAGAAGACCTCTCCGCAAGACAATTGCTATGGCCACCTACCAGAATGGTTACTGCCAAGAAGGAAAACAACGGAGCACTAGCAGACCAACTTATTCACGATGTCCAGAAAACTGAGGCTGACTACAGACTGTTCTGGAGGGCAAAGTTCTGCAAGGGACAAGCTGGTGGACTGATGGATGAAAGTCTCTCCCCCCTTGGAGACAGTATTTTGGTAGTGGGTTGGGAGGAGATGCTCTATACCACCCTCTCACTCCAATAGATGCATGACCTTTTCAGGGCTCAGATAAACTTGGATCAATCAGCCAACCAACCAATTAACTAAATAACAAACCAACCAACCAATTAACTTAATAACCAACCAAGCCTTTGGTGACTGGAAGGCTCAATATACAGAAGTGAGGCTAAGCAGCTATGTGCAGGACGTGACGATTCCTTGGGTGAGCCCAGTACCAGAGCGCTGTGTGTTGGCTCTGCAATTATGGAAGCCTCCTTGGATGGCGGGGAATGCCCATGGTCTGCCCCTGCCTTCCCTTGAGGGCTGACCAGGATGTCTTCGGCTGTCCTAAATGGGCCAGCTGGGATGGGGGATGACACCACAAGAGTGAGAGTCAAACGTCCTAAGAAACCCCCAGGAAGGTTAAACTGGTCAACAAATGCCCGCAGAAGTTGGACGTGTCGGCCTAATGGCACAAGAACGCAGCTCTACTGTAAACAGGCACAACGCAGTTACGTCCGAAAAAAGTCTGCAGATGAACGCAGAAGAAGAAGATAATCAACCAAACAACCAACGAATTAACTAAATAACCAACCAACCAACCCATTAACTAAATAACAAACCAACCAAACAATTAACTAAACCAACCAACTAACCAATTAACCAACCAACCTGCCAACTAACCAATTAACCAACCAACCAGCCAACTAACCAAACAATGAACCAACTAACCAACCAACCAACTAACCAAACAACCAAATTAACTAACTAACTAGCCAACCATCTAACCAACCAACCAGCTAATGAACCTACTAACTAATGAACCAACCAACAACTAACAAACCAATCAGCCAACTAACAAACCAACCAGCCAACTAATGAACCAACCAGCCAACTAAAGTAAACATAAGTTAAAGTAACAACTGTTTCATTTAGAGTTAAAGCTTCAAGATTTCTTCCACCAAAGTTTCAAAGTTTTTCCTGGTTGAGATAGAGATAAAGCAGCAATTTGTTGAGATAGACAGAGTTAAAGCAACAATTTGTTGAGATAGATAAGGGTTAAAACAACAACTGCTTGAGATAAAGCTCAGCTGTGTGAAATCCGAAGAGTTAAACTTAAATACTATCACGATGTATAACCCAGAGATGATATCCAGGGTCCCGCTAAAGTGAAACGCCCAATTATCCTGTTCCCATGATATCAAAATGGAGTATCACGTTAGCTCATAACATTTCCAGACTAACTGGTGATACAATGGCACAGGCCTTTCGCATCCACACACGTTGTTTACTTTTATCAGCTGCAGATTCGCTGGGCAGATAGAGCACGCTTCTTTGGATGGAACCTGTCTGACACAAATGCATGCTTAAGTCGGACACAAATGCATGCTGAAGTCGGACATGCTGACCTTTGTAGTGCATAACTGGGCGTGACACACTTTCCCCAAAAGAGAAATGAAGAAAATAAAGAGTTCCAGATATAATTTAAAAAAATGTTCACTGCTGGTGCCACTTAAGTCCCCTCCTCCTCATTCTTCTTCTTCTCCTCCTCCTTCTTCTTCCTCTTCTTTTCCTCTTCCTCCTCCTCCATGTTGTTGTTCTTCTTATTTTTCTTTTTCTCCTCTTCCTTTTTCTTCTATGCTTCTTCCTCCTTCTTCTCATTCTTCTTTTCCTCCTCCTCATTCTTCTTCTTCTCCTCCTTCTCACTCACCTTCATCTTTTCTTTCTTCTTCTTCTTCTTCTTCTTCTTCTTCTTCTTCTTCTTCTTCTTCTTCTTCTTCTTCTTCTTCTTCTTCTTCTTCTTCTTCTTCTTCTTCTTCTTCTTCTTCTTCTTCTTCTTCTTCTTCTTCTTCTTCTTCTTCTTCTTCTTCTTCTTCTTCTTCTTCTTCTTCTTCTTCTTCTTCTTCTTCTTCTTCTTCTTCTTCTTCTCCTCCTCCTCCTCCTCCTCCTCCTCCTCCTCCTCCTCCTCCTCCTCCTCCTCCTCCTCCTCCTCCTTCTTCTTCTTCTTCTTCTTCTTCTTCTTCTTCTTCTTCTTCTTCTTCTTCTTCTTCTTCTTCTTCTTCTTCTTCTTCTTCTTCTTCTTCTTCTTCTTCTTCACTGCTGGTGCCACTTAAGCCTCCTCCTCATTCTTCTTCTTCTCCTCCTCCTTCTTCTTCCTCTTCTTCCTCTCACACCCAGTGTGTGGCTGGGTGTGGATAAAGGGTGTGTGGGAGGGTGAAGGATGTGTGTGAGGGTGGGGGATGTGTTTTTAGATGGGTGGTTGGGGTGTGTGAGTGTGGGTGGGTAGATAGGAGATGTATGGTTTGATGAGTGGGTGAGGTATGTGTGGGTGTTAGTGGTTGAGGGATAAGTACGTGTGTCTAGGGATGTGTGAGGGGATGAGTGTATGCTTTGGGGATGTGTGTGTGTGGGTTTGTGTGCGTGGATGGGAGGTGTGTGCGTGGATGGGAGGTGTGTGTTGTGAATGGCGGATGTGTTGGTGGGTGGGGATGTGTGTGAGGAATGTGTGTATGGTTGGGGAGATTGTGTGTGGGTGGGGATGTGTGTGTATATGGGTAGGGGTGTGTGGTTAAGGGATGTGTGGCTGGGGGATGGGTGGGTGGAGGATGTGTGGTTGGGTAGAGGATGTGTGGGTGGGTGATTTTATATGAGTAAGGGTGTGTGGTTAAGGGATGTTTGGTTGGGGGATGGGTGGGTAGAGGATATGTGGGTGGGTGAGTGTGTGTAGGTTAGGAGATGGTAGGCGGGTGTTTGTAGGGGTGGGCTCGGGATTTGTGAGTGGGCTGGGGGAGATGGGAGATTATGTGGGTGGGTGCGGAATTTGTGTATGGCTAGGTGCGGGATATGTGAGTTGGCGTGGAGATGCGTGTGTGCGTGGGGGATGTGTGGCTGAGGAATGTGTGTTTGGCTGAGTGGTTGGAGGTGTGTGGGTGGAGGAGGGTATGTGGGTGAGTGATTGTTGGTGGGTAATGGGACGGGTAGAGGATATGTGAGTGGGTGGGGAGATGTGTGTAGGTGGGTGGATGTGTGTGGGTGGGGGATGTATGTGTGCTTGGGGTGTGGGTGGATGGGATGTGTGGTGAGTGAGAGGTGTGTGTGGGTGGGGAGATGTGTAGATGTAGAGATGTGGTGGATGGGTGGGGGCATGTATGTGTGTATGGGTTATGTGTGTGGTTTGGTGAGGGAGTTGGAGTGAATGGGGGATGTGTGGGTGGGTGGTGGATGTGTCTCATAACATAGTAATATGCATTGTTTATGTTTACAAAATTCATTTGACAATGTTTTTTCCTATGCACTGTTGATGAAAGAAAGATGAGTGATTGGAAGGGCCGAAGGTAAGAAGGGCCTGCGTGCCCAATTTGTTACCCTTTGAAAATAAAGTCTGTTCGTTCGTTCTTCTTCTTCTTCTTTTCTTCTTCTTCTTCTTCTTCTTCTTCTTCTTCTTCTTCTTCTTCTTCTTCTTCTTCTTCTTCTTCTTCTTCTTCTTCTTCTTCTTCTTCTTCTGATCTTCTTCTTCTTCTTCTTCTTCTTCTTCTTCTTCTTCTTCTTCTTCTTCTTCTTCTTCTTCTTCTTCTTCTTCTTCTTCTTCTTTTCTTTGTTACAGTATTTGAGATGCAGGTTGTTACTTGATCTCCTTTCTTCTGCCCTCTATCCCCCATTGAGGCCTAAGCCCTCAACTAACTTTCCCAAAACCCTCCTATCCTGAGCTATCCCAATCAGCTCTGTCTGTGTCCTTCCCATATCATTAATTTAAAATAAGCCATGGCCGTCACAATTTGGCTTGCATTACAAGGTGTGTCAGAATCTTCAGTCTTTTTTATCTAATTGAAACTGGAAATAGTTAATTTAAGATCTGGAAATAGCTAATTTAAGTTACTCCAAGACTGCCTAAAATACAACATATCAAGGCTAAACTGAGCTAAACAACATGTGAAGATAAACTCAATGGACCACGGAGTGAACTGAAAAAGACAATGAAGTTCATAAAAGAGACAACATTGCAGATATATACAAAATTCAAGCAAACAAAAGAAGAAGAAGAAGCTAACGAACTTGCGTGCGAGGAATAAAGAAAGCACATGGAAGAAAAAAAAAAGGAAAAGTACAAGAAACTCAACGGGGAACCAGTGCCCTGCTTCAAAGACACAATAATTCTTCCAGAAATAAAACGCGCAGAAGAATACGCATGGGAATACTACATTGAAGACGGAGAAATCATACCATGGCTGAGCTCGGAGGAAGCGAGCAAAAGACAGCAAGAACTCAAACGTGGGAAGCGGACTGAAAGAAAGCGTAAGGAGGCATATCACATCGAAAGGCTTCTACAGTTACTTCACAATTGAGAAGAAAAAAAAAACACCAATTAAAAAGTCCTTTTAAGGACTGCAACCAGTCAAGCCAGGAGCCTGCGCCAACAAAGAAAACAGCAAGAGGAAACATGCACAAAGGACAGCCGCCGACCGATCCCCCAGCTTACGATGCATGGAGTGGGATAACGAAAAGTCCTTGTAAGGACTGCAGCCAGTCAAGCCAGACGAGCCAGGAGCCTACACCAACAATGAAAACCACAAGAACAGACGAGCACAAAGGATAGCCGCCGACCGATCCCCCAGCTGACGTCACAGACACAAACGCTACATAACCAGTCCGAGACAGGACTCACAAGACAAGAATTAGGGTGAATAAACCCACAAAAACCACGGACCTCAACAATAACCACAGCTGATGAAGCAGGTTAGACGAGGCCGAATTTGTAATTTTTGTTTTTGAAAATTGGAATTGGAATAATTTAAGATGTGGAAATATGCGTGTTACTTTCTCTCCAAGAATCCTGTTGTAAAATCATCAAACATTGTTGATATTGGATTTCCGTCCATATAAAAACAAAAATAAAATCTATAAATATAATATACGAATACCTTGGACTGCAGAGCAACTAACAATGATTGCCTGGAAGAAGCTAATGAAACTTGAACTTCATATAAACTATAAAACAAGAGTCAAACAGTGTTCTTTTGTCATGTGATGAGAAGAAATGCATTGGAGAACAATGTGATAACTGGAAGGAACAAAGGCAGAGACAGACTGAGAAAAATGATGCCGGATGGGCTGAGATGATGGCATGGAGGAATATCATCAACAGAGCTGATCAAGGACCGAGATTTGTGGAGAGACATGAACGCCTGTCAGCTGTGTAGGCACATGATGATGATGAGTATAATACCGGGTGTTTGTAAAGTCTCTCAACACTTTGCACGTAGAACAAATTTGGAAAAGGAAGTACACAATGTCATCAAATAGTGTGCTAAAAATTCATTAAATTAGTTACAATAGTTACTGCTATGGTCTAAAGCTGTTTTGGGGAAGCTGGAAAGTACCAATGATGTATCCAATATAACAGGTGTTGGAAATGTCCACCATGGGCTTCAAGGCATGACTTTACGTCTCTTCATATTGTCAGATACGTTCTGCAACATGTCTGTTGTTGTTTCTTCTGTTGATAACACCATTCTGTTTGAAGTGCACAAAATTACTCCATCAGACGACAGCCATTCACTGCATATTGCTCATGATGGACTGTGGAGCAAATTGTTTTGACAATATCATGTACTTCATTTTTCAAATTTGTTCCACATACAAAGTGTAATGAGACTACAAACACCCTGCAGATGTTTGCTCCTGCATTACTGGAGCCTAGCAGGGAAGCAATGAAGAGTAACATTGTAATCTACAAGCACGACATAAGAGGCAATAAAGGAAGGTTCACACAGGATTGGCTATCTCATCCAATAGAAAACATGAGCTGCAACATCTGACCAATGATAATCAAGTGTACAAATGGCTCGGTTTGTGTTGGTTGAGGGCATAAGATCCTCTGGGAGTTTGAAGGCAGCAAAAGCAGAGGAAGATGAGATCATTGATGCTGGATTTCCATGTAAATTGTAAAAATCTACAAGAATAACACATAAATATCAACTGGGGAACCCTTTGAGGCCATCAAGACAATAAATAGATTTATTTGGTTGTTCCGGGATTTGAGGTTTGAAGATTGAACACAACCCACTACTAGCAACGCTGATCGTATTCTGGTATGAACCTTGGGCCTTGTCCATAACAGACTGGAAGCACTAAACAAGTCCCAACAAACATAGAAAACAAGTCCCAACAAACAGAAAACAAGTCCCAACAAACAGACTCGTGCTTCCAATCTGACGTGGACAAGGCTCAAAGTTCGTACCTGAATACGATCAGCGTTGCCAGTACTGGGTTGTGTTCAATCTTCAATTAATAAATAAATACACACATATTGTTTGGCACTCATAGAAGTAGGAGTAAGAATTAGAGACCAGAGGATGCACTAGACAACGTAATAATTGAAAGCTATACTTCTGAGACCTATGGTACTATGTCAATGGTTGGATAATAATTCTGTCCATATTCCATAGCTGTGGGTTCATGTGGATGACAGACCTGGCTAATGAAAACATATTTTAGTATGTCTAGTTGGTCATGCCTCGAAGTACACATGTTTCTGCAGCGAGGCGCTGTCGTCATTTGGAGGTGATAGGTTTGAATCCCGTTCGGTAACTATAGCTTTAAATTGTTATGTTGTCTAGTGCGTCCTCTAATCTCTAATTTTTACCCCTACTTCTATGAACGGCAAACATTACACGTGTGTTTATCTACAAGTATAATTGTGTGAGGAAATAATAAAATGGATAAATGGTGAAAGGAGAAGAAGTTATATGTGAGAATTTTGTTTGTATGTGTAATTTACAAATATAAAATACATTTTACCATTACCTTCCAGGTATGTTAGCAATGTTGCAGTTCCAACTATGCATAATAATAATTAATGTTACTCTATGTGATTTACATTTGTAATATAACTGGGTGTTTTACTGTCATGATATGACTCTGTGATTTACGCCTGTTATATAACTATCTTTTACATTCATAATATGACTCTGTGATTTACATCTGTAATATGAGTGGTTGAGTTTTTACTTCTGTAATAGAACTTTATGTGACTTGTTTTCTGTGTTTGCTGGGACTTGTTTTCTATGTTTTGTAGGGACTTGTTTTCTGTTTGTTGGGACTTGATTTATGTTTGATAGAACTTGTTTTCTATGTTTATTGAGAACTTGTTTTCTGTTTGTTGGGACTTGTTTTCTATGTTTGTTAGGACTTGTTTTCTATGTTTGTTGGGACTTATTTTCTATGTTTGTTGGGACTTGTTTTCTATGTTTGTTGGGACTTATTTTCTATGTTTGTTGGGAATTATTTTCTATGTTATGTAGGGACTTGTTTTCTATGTTATGTTGGGACTTGTTTTCTCATTGTTGGGACTTGTTTTCTCTTTGTTGGGACTTGTTTTCCATGTGTGTTGAGACTTGTTTTCTATGTTTTGTTGGGACTTGTTTTCCATGTTTGTTGGAATTTGTTTCTGATTTTGTCTGTGTCATTGGGTGGTCAGTCCTAAACACAAACCTTCTAAGTTACTTCTTATGACATGCCTGGTCTTTGCTTCCTGGGTGAGTCTTTGGCTTCCCTGATGTGTCTTTGCTTCCTGGGTGGGTCTTTGGCTTCCCTGATGTGTCTTTGCTTCCTGGGTGAGTCTTTGGCTTCCCTGATGTGTCTTTGCTTCCTGGGTGAGTCTTTGGCTTCCCTGATGTGTCTTTGCTTCCTGGGTGGGTCTTTTGCTTCCCTGGTGGGTCTTTGCTTCCTGGGTGGGTCTTTGCTTCCCTGGTGGGTCTTTGCTTTACTCCTGGTGGGTCTTTGCTTCCCTGGTGGGTCTTTGCTTCCCTGGTGGGTCTTTGCTTTTACTCCTGGTGGGTCTTTGCTTCCCTGGTGGGTCTTTGCTTTACTCCTGGTGGGTCTTTGCTTCCCTGGTGGGTCTTTGCTTTACTCCTGGTGGGTCTTTGCTTCCCTGGTGGGTCTTTGCTTTACTTCTGGTGGGTCTTTGCTTCCTTTAGGGTCTTATGTACTTGATGAGAGGTCACAACAATTAGGTCTAAAATTAATAACATTAAACCATGCAAGAGAAGGATTATGTAAACGATGGAGAAATGGTTAAGCAAATGCCAAGAAATGTCAAGAGCTGACATCAAAGCACTGAGGACACTCCTTTAGTGTTCTGTTCACATCTACAACAGCCAGTGAAGAGCCACAATACTAATGATACCAATAGCGGACTGATTATAATTATATTTCCATATGGCCTTGTCTCAGAGCTTTGCGTGTCACCCAGATCATGTGATCACTCCCGTCATTCTATTCAGGCTGTGATGATCTACCCGTTCTTCTGCTTGAACCAGTACAATTAGTGGAACTGTGGTAAAGCTGTGGAAATGTAAACAATATAAAATAACACAAAGTAATGCAACTTTACAGAACACAATTACGAACGATGCAAGGACGATGCGCTGACTAGCCTTAATCAGCAAATATTATTTTATATTGTTTAGATTTCCACAGCTTGACAGCAGTTCCACTAATTTTATTCATATTTTGACTACTATGTTTACAACTGCAAGTAAGGTTACTATCTCCTCCTGTTAATTGTTATATGTTATTATCTGTGTTTTAGACTATGCCTTAATATAGTCACTGGAGGGTCTTCTCCGTGATTATATGTTGTGTTTTGTGTATTTATTTGTTTGCTGATGAAGGCTAGCCGCCGCAACATTCTGTATGTTTCATAATTCTGTTCTGTAATGCTACATTACTTTATGTTATTTTATATTGTTTACTGCTGCACTATACACACGATTCCAACGGTCCCCTACCACATCTGCCTTATCATGAACTTAATATAATTTCTTCTTTCGTTCGCCTGAAATGTGTCTATAACTGCAATATTTGCTCTTGTATGAATTTAACTGTCTTTTTAGTTCACTCAGTGGTCCATAGAGTTTATCTTCCACTGTCGTCTCTCTAGGCCAGAAGGTTTGCTTAGATATGTTGTAATTTGGGCAGTCTTGGAGTATATGATCTGCTTCCTGTGGCGCCAATCTACATGTGCACATGGCTGATGCATCAATCTTGAATTTTGTATACATACAGTTGCGTAATTTATTGCGTCCTGTTCTGAGGTGCAGAATAATGACTTGTTCTGGTGTCCATAAGGTGGTAGTTGTCTTGAGGGCTTGCTGTCTGATTATTTTAAATATAACTCCACAGTATGCACCTGATGAGATGCAGCGTAATATGCCAGGCAAGCAATCATGCAATATATCGTTTATGGCGTCTGTGTTTATGGCGCCTAAAGGGTTTCATTACTTAAAATTCATAATGTGGCCCTTCCCCATGGATTCCCACAATGCACATGGCTGTGAATTGCGCCCTCAGCCCCTTAAAAGCAAGCCTTTAAGATGCCAGGGTAAGTGGTGCTATTAAATTAGATTATTGATTTATTGAATTGTTGGTGTCCATAAGGTGTAGTTGTCTTGAGGGCTTGCTGTCTGATTATTTTAAATATAACTCCACAGTATGCACATGATGAGATGCAGCGTATATGCCAGGCAATGCAATCATGCAATATATCGTTATGGCGTCTGTGTTTAGGCGCCTAAAGGGTTTCATTACTTAAAATTCATAATGTGCTTCCCATGGATTACCACAATGTCACATGGCTGTGAATTGCGCCCTCAGCCCCTTAAAAGCAAGCCTTTAAGATGCCAGGGTAAGTGGTGCTATTAAATTATGATTTATTGATTTTATGAATTGTGTAGTTGATGCCAGTGCAGTGATTGTACCAGCATGTTCTTGGTATAGTTGATGCTGGTACAGTGATTGTACCAGCACGTTGTTAGTGTAGTTGATGCCAGTACAGTGATTATGTCAGCATGTTGTTGGTATAGTTGATGCCAGTACAGTGATTGTACCAGCATGTTGTTAGTGTAGTTGATGCCAGTACAGTGATTGTACCAGCATGTTGTTAGTATAGTTGATGCTGGTACAGTGATTGTACCAGCACGTTGTTAGTGTAGTTGATGCCAGTACAGTGATTGTACCAGCATGTTGTTGGTATAGTTGATGCCAGTACAGTGATTGTACCAGCATGTTGTTGGTGTAGTTGATGCCAGTACAGTGATTGTACCAGCATGTTGTTAGTGTAGTTGATGCTGGTACAGTGATTGTACCAGCACGTTGTTAGTGTAGTTGATGCCAGTACAGTGATTATGTCAGCATGTTGTTGGTATAGTTGATGCCAGTACAGTGATTGTACCAGCATGTTGTTGGTGAATTTGATGCCAGTTTTAGTCGATGGATCAACATCACGGCACACGGGTGTAACCCATAAGTGCTCCGTTCTCCTCCTAACTCAAACCTTGAGTCTGGAGAAACTCAGCTCAGTGCACGAACTCCGTAGCACCAGCGAGGACCCTGAAATACTTTGGGTAGAATTTTAACTTAAAAATTTGCGCGGGCATCGCCGTTAGGCTATTCTTTTTCGATTTCCAACTGCCAAGGGATTTTTTTACAATGGCAACAATACACACAGCCGTCCGATCTCACTACCCAGAGACCAGGGGAAATTTTATTACTAGAAGTCCACGTGAAAAAAATCCCGGTTCTCACCGGGGCTTGAACCCGGGACCTCCAGCACTCGAGGTGGACACCATACCTCGAGACCACACAGCCCCCTTGATGCCAGTATAGTGATTGTACCAGCATGTTTCTGCTGTAAGCCCTCTACTGGCGCAATGATTTAGGTGATAGTGAGACGCGTAGTTTCATAATTCCCTGTCACTCCGAGTTCACAATTCACAATCAGCTGTGGATGATTTGGAGGCAAGCTGCTTTGTGTCGACTAAGATGGTATGAGGCGTCGGCTGCTCAGACAGCTATGGCAGACTACTGAACAAACATTAACTAGTAAATCACAAACAGGTAATATATGCTGGGGTTGATTACAATGGCTTGTAAAGGACATGCAACTGACTTCTTTTGTCATGGCTATGAATAGTCTTAGACTGATAATAAATAGCATATTCACATCAACCCTATGCTACCAATGACAAACTTGGACATTATCGAAATCACACTTACGCAAAATCAATACCTGTGAGGTGAGATGCTTAAGGAGAGCTGCAAACCTAACAATCCGAGACCGAGTAAGAAAGGGTGTTATCAGACAGACAATGGAATCAACACCTTGTGCCACATATATTGAAAGACAGAAGATCAAATGGTTTGGCCATCTTGTTAGAATATAACACCATCAACTACCAGCACTGGCCCTTACTAAAAGACGATTTGCTATGAGAGCAAAAGGACGCCCGAGAAGAAAGTGGATTGATGATATCAAAAACAGTGTACAATATACGGAATCATCGACCCATCGGACACTGGGTCCTGACACCGGGAGTCTTTCTTGTACTGCATAGTCGTATCATGTATCGAAACTTCCCGCTTGTCCCACAGCTGTGAACGGGAAAACAACGCCGTCTCGATATACAATAGCCTAAGCAAACTGCATTTCAGAAAATGAAGATTCACCCCCCCCCCCCTTTCGCATATTCTATTGTTGATTTCTTGGCAAGATTATGCTCAGTAGTTTGCCAAGATGAAGAATACTATGTGCAATATACAAGTAAATGGGAATATTGTTAAACAAGTCAATCGGTACAATTATTCCTGAACAGTCATAACATCTGATGGGAGATGCCTTGAAGAGATTAGAGCAAGAATCGAGGCAGTCTTTTGCAAGCTGAAAAACATACTGACTAATAAAAAGATGACATTTACAATGAGAAAAAGAGTGTTGAGGCGAACCTGTACTTTTGTATGAATGTGAAGCGTAGACAGTAAGCAGACAAGATGAAAAACATCTGATGGCTGTGGAAATGTGGTTTCTGAGGAAAATGCAAATAATACCATCGATAGACAGAAAAAACAAATGACCAAGTCCTAGAAGAAACAAATGAAAATCGTACACTGATTAGAGAAATTAGACGTAGAGAGTCAACATCTTTGGTCACGTTATGAGAAGAAATAAAATGGAGGATTTGGTGACAACTGGAAGATCGAGGGGAAGAGAACAAGGGCAAGGTAGAGAAGTAAATACCTAGATGGTTTTGACCATGTGGCATGGTCGACACAAGAACACTGAGCTGATTCACGATTCTGGTGATCGAGTGAGATTGCGAAAGATGACCACCCACGCTTAATGGCATGACACATGATGAATGAACATGCAATATAAATATATCTTTGTCAGTGAGAACAAGAGCTGTTAAGAACATTACCGAACCAATCCTGATGCACGGAAGTGAATCATGGGCATTCAGCAGAAATTATGTGGAAGCTGTAGCGATGTGATTTTACAGAGGAAAGAAAAGAACATCGCGGACAGATGAAACATCGGTGTGAAGGTATCTTGAAACAGGCTAACACACAATGAGAACTGGTTACTCGCATCAGAAGCAGACAATCCGAATGGATAAAAGCGATGGCTCTAAAACTTCTGGCGTGCTGATGCCGAGGTAGTGGGTTCAACCCATACACCGGTCATTTGCATTAACATGTTGATTTCTCGTCCTTGACTTGGGAATATATATTACTAGTACACCAGAATTCGGAGACGGTTCGCCTGGTGGCGAATACTGGTAATAAGGAAAGCTAATTTCCACGCAAAAATCAGTCTAGTACTCTAGAAATAGTAGGACTTGTATGGACTATGTTTGAGCTCAAAGAAAGCTAAAGCAACAAGAACAAGAGGAAGAACAACACTAACAACAAGAACAACAACAACAAGAACAAAAGCAACAACAACAACAACAGCAGCAACAACAACAGCAGCAGCAACAACAACAGCAGCAACAACAACAAGAGCAACAACAACAACAAAAACAACCACAGTAGCAACAACAACAATAATAATAATAGCAGCAACATCAACACCACATGAACGTATTAGAACAGTGGTTCTCAGCCTTTCTTGGCCCACCGGTTGAGAACCACTGTATTAGAATATTGCGTGAATTGAGCCAGCTTAGACGTGTGTCCAAGTGGCTTTTGAATAACGACTCACGTTTCGTCATGGATGACACAAATAACACGTGCTGAGTAAAGGATTTATTTGTCTGAAAGCAATAACAATTACTTTGTTCGCAATTTTCCACAGCTGAACACGGTTCATTACAATTTTATTCACAATTTTCCACAGCTGTAGATATGGCTCATGATGAGTTTGTTGACAATTATCCCTAGCTGTAGACATGGTTAATTGTTATTTTGTTGACAATTTTCCACGGCTGTAGAAATGGTTTATATGAGTTTATTGACAATTTTCCACAGCTGTTCGTTTGTTGACATTTTCCCACAGCTGTAGAATTGGGCCATGATGAGTTTGTTGACAATTATCTACATTTGTAGACATGGTTCATTGTTATTTTGTTGATAATTTTCCACGGCTGTAGAAATGGTTCATAATGGGTTTGTTGACAATTATCCACAACTATAGACATGGTTCATTGTTATTTTGTTGAAAATTTGCCACAGCTGTAAAAATGGTTTGTAATGAGTTTGTTGACAATTTTCCACAGCTGTAGACATGGTTCATTATGAGTTTGTTGATAACTTTCCACAGCTGTAGACATGGTTCATTATGAATTTGATGACAATTTTCCACAGCTGTAGAAATGATTCATGATGAGTTTGTTGACAATTTCTCACAGCTGTAGCCATGGTTCATTGGAATAACGTTGATAATTTAAAACAACTGTAGAAATGTTCCATATTGAGTTTGTTGACAATTTTCTTCAGCTGAAGACTTGGTTCATTGTTATTTTGTTGACCATTTTCCACAGCTGTAGAAATAGTTCATAATGAGTTTGTTGACAGTTTTCCACAACTGCAGACATGGTTCATAATGATTCCGTTGATAAATTTCGACAGCTGTACAAATTGTTGATACTAATTTTGTTGACAGTTCTCCACAGCTGTAGGCATGGTTTATGATTATGTTGACAGTTTTCTGCAGCTGTAGACATGGTTCGTAATACTTGCTGACAATTTTAGACAGTTGTACACAATGTTTATACAGATTTTATTGACAAATCTGGACAAATTCTTACACATTTTGTTGGCAATTTTAATGCCTGTAGACGTATTTCATGATTGTGTTGACAGTTTTCGACAGCTGTAGACAAGGTTATTCTGCTGGCTGAATCATACACCCGGCTTCATGGATTGCAGGATCGACATCCCCCAGAACCCGTCCCCGCGCAGCTGTAGAAGTTGGAGGTGCAGGAGGGGGTCAGATTCGCACACGTCCCTTCGGCCGTGGTCCCGTAGCAAGGCGATGGACAGTTCAGGCACAACGGTGGCGAGAAGCCATATTTGGAGAGCAGTCGTTGGCAGATGGCATCGTTTTGTTTAGATTTGATGTAGCTAATGGCCGATGGGGTTGAACACGCTACTCGGCACGTCGCTGAAGGGGTGTATGGACAGCAGGGCAGGGGAAAGTGTTTTGCTTTTGGGCAAGTGCACGGCCCACCAGTCGGGCAGGGGCATGCTGCCCGCATGGTACAGGGCGGGATTGATAGGTATCGTTTGCTTGTTGCATCGATCCGCGGGCAGTAAGGGAAAACATTGAACTTTCGCGGGCATGGCAAGCAGCAAGGCTTCGTGCAACATGGCGGGCAGATGGTGATCGGCGGTTTGTTTCCCAGCTGGCAACAATCTAGATTACAGGGAGATGTTCTGTCCACATAAGGTCCTGGTGATCTCTCCCGATTTGATTTACAAAAAGGTGGAGGGCTGCAGTACGGGGATTTGATTGGGCAACAGCAGGGGCGGGAACAACTCCTGGACCTTCTAGTGACGCAGTCCAGCGGGCATGAACACTTGAAGCGTCTGCATCTGGGGCGGCCGGTGGAGACGGCACATGGCCGACAGCAAGGACTGGATGTGGGCATCACGACTGCTAGAGGCGACGGCGATCTCAGCATTGTCGAGTGGAAGCTTTGTGAACGGCAGGGGAGCTTCGGACCCCCGCATGGTAGTTCCGGCTCGCATCTGCAGAAGCGGGAGACGAATGGCTTGGTTGCGGGGAAACAACTTGTACACGGCATGCTGCTACTTTTTATAACTTTGTAATCACGCTCTTCTTGACACGGAGGTTGACAAGTCTTCTTTGAAGACGACGGACTTCTGTCAGATGTTTGACAAGTCTTCTTTGAAGACGACGGACTTCTGTCGGATGTTTGACACGGAGGTTGACAAGTCTTCTTTGAAGACGACGGACGTCCGTCGGATGTTTGACACGGAGGTTGAGAATTCTTCTTTGAAGACGGACTTCTGTCAGATGTCGCTACGCACTTGTCCAATGACTGCAGTTGTTTACAAGAACGCTGTTTTTTTGACGGCTGATCCTTCGGACTTGATTGTAATCTAACCCTCTGTTTGGCAGAATCAGGAGCTTCTTTAGAACGATAAAGCGGAGCTCTGGACTTGGATCTTCTCCGGGGAGCACTAGGCAGCTGGGGACAATACAAAGCCTGAAATCTCTTATGGCATGTACACGGTCGAACGAATGACCTGTTCTTAAACGGATTGAAAAAGTCCTTCACCTTAAAGTCCTTTTCTTCAGTAATATTGCTCCCAGATGATGAGCTGGATGGTTGGCGTTTGGATCTGGCTTTCAAACTAGCAATGGCGCTTAAGAGTCTGCTTCTCCTGGTATCTGTTGAGGCTGCGCTGCCCCTGGATGAAGTAGAACTTCCCAAACGTCTGGTTTTAGCCCGCCTATGTTTAGCGGTAGGGGCTCCTAGTTCACTTGGAGTGGGCTCCACATAAGAAAGATATGATCCCGAATGACGGTCCTCTTCTTTGTGTATTTGCAAAGTGTCTTGTTCCTTGGCGGAAACTCCAACGACTGTTGGTGGTTGTCCACTGTCTTTCACTTCTTCCTGGAGATTTATTTGCGATGTGCGTCTAACTTGAGGTTTGCACCGGTTTCCAATTCGCTGAATGACCTCTTGAAATTTACTGGCTAGAGCGGCCCTGGCGACGTCACCCCTGTCCCAGACAGATAATTGCACACGTTTACAGCACTCGGGAAGTTTAGCCCCAAATCCTAGGAACGACAATATCCACTGCCAACATGATTGTTTACATTTACACTCTTTGTATCTAGAATACGAGAAAAACTCCTCTTGTTTGTCAAACCACTCTTCCTTTGTGGCTACCCGTGTTTCCTTGTCAGCACGTTTGGAAGGTTCTTCTCCTGGGCGTGCTACTGTATGTTCAGTGATTAAGTTATAATGCGGTTTCAGCCCACCGCATTTAAAGCATTGGATCTTATTCTTAGAAAGAGAGCATCTTTTGCCTACGTCAACACACGTCTCATAACATGCCATCATCCACATGCGGTACAGGAGGGAATCGTGGCATCTTTGCTGCAGACAGCAACAAAGTGCTTTTAACTACACGTAGAGGAAAAAAAAATGTCTTGCTTAATACATTTCAGACGATCGCATTAACTGCAGTCGCTACTATATTTAATTATTAACAAACCTCAATGCTTTTGATTCGGGCAGTGAAATTATAAACATGAAATTGCAACTTGGCACAGACTCCCTGGGTAGTTCTTCGTGGTGAAACCTAGATGTGGTGTTTACAAGTAAACAGTTCTTAAATGGATTTTGTGAAGCGTCTGCGAGGACA
Organism: Cepaea nemoralis; assembly: GCA_014155875.1. NCBI lineage: Eukaryota > Metazoa > Mollusca > Gastropoda > Stylommatophora > Helicidae > Cepaea > Cepaea nemoralis. The sequence goes on along the minus strand of JACEFZ010028000.1, from coordinate 164,340 downwards.
ACCCATGCTGAGTAGTTTATTTCCTAACAAATGGACGCCATCTAAGATGTTCTGAAATTGTGTGGGATTGTCATAGCAAATACGACGTCACAGATTGAGATAAGGCGCCACAGGAAGTGCTGTTTGAATCAGTGTCGTATTGGGAATCATTTTGGCTAAATTTAGATATCATTAATTGTGTTTTGTTTTGCAATTGCAAACTACCTTCTTGTTAGATGCCTCGCTCATCATGTCATCACCATCACCATACCAGCTGGCATAGGCGTTCATGTCTCTCTACGTATTAGGGTCTTTGGTGTTCTGGATCAACTCTGCTGATGATATTCCTCCATGTCGCCGCCTCAATCCATCCATCATGATTTCTCTTGGTCAACCTCTGCCTCTCTTCCCTTCGATCTTTCATTGTGTATTCTTCTTATTTTGCCATGTATCCCCTATTGGGGCATATATGCTCAACCAACTCGCCCCCTATCTTTAGCTATCCCATGCAGCTATGTCCATGCCCTTCCTCTATTGTTATTTATGTCTCTGCTTCTCTTCTCCGTGTGTTTTTAAATCTTCCTCTAATTCTTCTGTCCTGCGGGTTTCAGACGAAAGCAATTCTGGTTATTCAATTCTCGGGTGGAAAGGCATAGTGTCCTTCAGACCAAATGATACCTGAGAGTTGCTGTAGACAGGGATCACCCCCTGCATGAAGCCATGGATGTAGTCAAGGGTCATAGAATAAGAAGAGGCACGTCCTGGATAGCACAGGCGGAAATGTCAATATGTCAGGTTTGTGACCCAGAGACCATCATTCTTGAAAAAGAGTGGGTTGAAGTACTGGCAGACAGGACGGACTGGCACAATGTAATAGTAACACTGGGTCATGAGTGCAGAAAACGGGCGGTGGGCCGCGCAGAGTTTGAGGTGCAAGAGTAATACACATCAAGGTGACATAGTGATCTATACTGATGGGTCTGTGGTGAGAAACAGACGGAGTAGTTGGGGTTTCATTGGGGCTAATAAACGATTCCTGAAAAAAGGAGTCTGACATATGAAGCTACGACCTCCAGCATGAGAATGGAGGTGGAAGCAGTAACAACGACATTCCCTGACAGGGAATGCACCTCTTGATGGTAGATTACTTTTGGACAAGGGGAAAGTGGTCGCGCGCCTGTGGGGTCATATTTAGAACCCGTATGTGGAAAGAATGTGATTGCGGGAAATCGGCAGGGGTTCTCAAGGAAGAATCTCAAAAATAAGAAGGAAGACCAGGAGAACTTTCAATCAAATAGTAGTGGGAAATATTAGCAATGTTCTCTTCACTGGCCGTTGAACGTGGGGACGGAGCGCGTATGGGAATGTCCTGAGTGCAGTGATGTATGTTCTTAGCCCATCTCAACAACTCAGCACAACTCAACTATTCTCGGGTTTTCTCAATGTAAGGCCCATCCAGCGCCATCGTCCTTTCTTCATCTTTTGGTTCATCGATATTCAAAGAACAGTCATTAAATCTGATGGGATATGCCTTGATGGGATTTGAACAACAATCGCCATGTCGAAGGTAGCATTTCGCAAGATGGAAACCATACTGACCAATAAAAATATGTCAATTGCAACGAGAAAAGGAGTGTTGAAGTGCTATATAAAAACCTGTACTTTTGTATGCGTGTGAAACGTGGGCAATGAGCAGTCACACTGAAAAACGTCTAATGGAAATGTGGTTTCTGAGGAAAATGGAAAGGATACCATGGACAGACAGAAAAACCATACATCATGTCCTACATGAAACACATGCAAACCGTAAACTGATTAAAAAAGTTAGACCCAGACAGTCAACAATTCTTTGGCACATTATAAGAAGAAATAAACTAGAGAACTTGGTGACAACTGGCAAGATTGAGGGCAAAGGAACAAGAGGAAGGCAGAGAGGTAAATAACTGGATGGCTTGGCCAAATGACCTGGTCGAGACAAGAACACGGAGCTGATCAACATCTCTAGTGATCGGGTGAGATGCGAAACCTGACCGCCAAGCTTATCGACACTGCACATGCTGACGATGATCATAGCTACTAAAGTTCTCACGATATTTCTAATGTATAGAGAAAAAAGATCTGGAAACATATTGCAGCAGCTGATAGAATAATCCAAAGAAAATACAATAGCACAGCAAGCCGTGTTCGCATAAACCATTAGGCAATATCAGCACGTACTCAGCACATCAAGGGAAAGCTGCTACGTACATATGTTATCGCCAGATTTTATACATGGTGCAACTGGTGCACAACTTTAAATGGGGCAGTTGAACCATTGACAACAAAGTCGGGATCCGTTAATAAATGCCCCCGGAGTGAAAATAACATTTTGGAAAAAAACACTTTTAGTTTCATTATCGTCATGTGCCATGCTGATAAGCATGGGCGGTCATGGTTCGGCATCTTACGCGGTCACCAGAGTGGTGAATCAGCTCCGTATTCTCGTCTCAACCATGCTGCATGGCCAAGCTATCCTGATGTTTACTTCTCTGCCGCCCCCTCGTTCTTTTCCCCTCAGTCGTGTCAGTTGTCACGTTTATGTCTTCTCGTAATGAGCCCACAAAATTGTGACAGTCTACGTCTAATTTCTCTAATCAGTTTACTGTTTTCGTTTGCTTCTTATATAACTTGCTCGTTGGTTTTTCTATCTGTCCACGGTATTCTTTGCATTTTCCTCAGAAACCACATTTCCACAGCCATCAGATATTTTTCAGCTTGTCCACGCTTCACATCCATACACAAGTACAAGTTCAGGTGGCTGCGTGGTCTCGAGGTATGGTGTTCGATTCGAGTGCTGGAGGTCCCGGGTTCAAGCCCCGGTGAGGACCGGGATTTTTTTCTCGTGGGCTTCTAGTAATAAAATTTCCCCTGGTCGCTGGGTAGTGAGATCGGACGCCCGTGTGTATTGTTGCGCACGTAAAAATCCCCTTGGCAGTTGGAAATCGAAAAAGAGTAGCCTAACGGCGTTGCCCGTGCAAAACTTCGAGGTAAATACCTACCCAAAGTATTTCAGGATCCTCGGCGGTGCTACGGAGTTCGTGCACTGAGCTGAGTGTCTCCAAACTCAATTTGAGTTAGGAGGAGAACGGAGCACTTATGGGTTTGGACCCGTGTGCCGTGATGTTGATCCATCGACTAACCTAAATAAGTACTAGTTCTATGTAGCACTCAACAATCTTGTTCTCGTTGCAGTTGACATCTTCTTAGTGGTCAGTATGTTGTCCATCTTGCAGAATTCTACCTTCGCCATAGAGATTCTTGTTCTAATCTCTTTAAAGCATCTCCCATCAGATGTAATGACTGTTCGTTGAATATTGATGAACCAAGACGTGAAGGAAGCACGCTGGAGCTCTATGGATCACACATTGAGAAAACCCGAGAATAGTATCACTAGAAAAGTCGTAGTATGGAACTCACAGAGAAATAGAAATATACGAAGATATAAAAACTCGCGGAGAAAGAATAGAAAACAGAAATAACAATATTATCAGCATGTGCCATGTCGATAAGCGTTGGCGGTCATGTTTCGCCATCATACACCATCACCGCGGATCAGCTCGATGTTCTTGTCTCGACCATGCAGTATTGTACGGATGAATATTGTTTGACTGAAAAGTAATTGGACAGCCAATATGAGCAATCTGGACGTGTTAATGGACGCTGAGTTGCAAAGATAACTTATCAGACAAATCAGAAAGAAACAGTCATCGAGTTTTGGCCTCGTCATGAGAAGACACAAACTGAAACATGTGTGACAACCAGAAATATTTGTGGAAAGAGAGATAAGGAAGACATAATTAGAAGATTCTTTAAATTCTTGTATCATGGCACGGAAGGGAGTCAACACACGAACTGATCCATGACGTCGGAGATTTGTGGAGAGGTATGATGGCCCACGCCAGCCAGCAAGGTACATGATGATTAGGATTGTGTATATTTTAAGGAGTCTCCGTGACTGGTGCTCAGATGGCTGTAGGTAGGTTTTTAGAAATAGAAACCATCATTCGCTTCCAAAATTGATATTTCTGTGTATGAATTGTACAACATTGGAACCGACCAATCATTTCTCTTCTGTATATGTTCGTCAATATACTGGACACAGCATTACGGTCCGATGTGTTTGTGTGTTTCTTATTGGCCCTATGCTGGTTTAATATAAAATTCTGAGACCTATGGTGCTATTTCAGTGGTTATATACGAATTCTGTCCATTTCCCATATTTGTGGGTTCATGTAGAATGTAGATGATAGACATGGCTAATGAAGATATTATCTTTGGAGGTGACATGTTCGAATCCCGGTCAGTAACTTTAGCTTTCAATTGTTATGTTGTTTAGTGTGTCCTCTAGTCCTTACTCCATTCTTTTATGAGCGCCAAAAAATACATGTGTGTTTATTTATGTTGTCTAGTGTTTCCTCTAGTCTTTACTCCATTCTTTTATGAGCGCCAAAAATACATGTGTGTTTATTTATGTTGTCTAGTGTTTCCTCTAGTCTTTACTCCATTCTTTTATGAGCGCCAAAAATACATGTGTGTTTATTTATGTTGTCTAATGTGCCCTCTGCCGGTCTCTCTGGCCGAGGTGTTACTCCACTTTCTCCGTAATCCCGTTTATCACGCAGTCTCATAGCGGGCAAGAACTGGGAGCCGTTCGTCCCCCTCTGGTGACTTGCGGCATAACTGAGCCGGCCGCTCAGAAAGCAATGGCAAACTACTGAGCGTAATCTTGCCAAGAAATCAACATACAGCTGAAAGATGCTGCTGTTGACAGCGATGTCCTGTAAAAGGATATGCGAATTAAAAAAAATGTGTGCCCTCTAGTCTCTACTTCCTTCTTTTTTTGAGCGCCAAACAATACATACATATTTATTTATGTTGTCTAGTGCGTCCTCAAGTCTCTACTTCCTTGTTCTATGAGCGCCAAAAATGCATGTGTGTTTATTTATCTTGTCTACTGTGTCATTGAGTTTCTACTTCTTTCTTCTACTTCTATGAGCGCCAAACAATACCTGTGTGTTTATTTATGAACTGTCTCCAGTGCAGTTGTTTTTTGTAACCCTTGAGGATCAAGGATACCCGATTGTGTCACGGAGAAGCCGATATATTTATCTGAAGCGTAGGAAGCATCAGAGATCAGTCTTGCTCAGGCAGGATCACCAGCAGAGACGGTCATCCGAATGACTACAGAGATATGGAACTCATGAGGCGGCTCTGGCCCCCGAGGAACCTCGAATTCTTAAAAAATTTAAGAGGTCAGCCAGGCATAGAGGTTAATAGCGCTCCCTCTTTAACTTCCTATGTGCTGACGGCAGGGAAGTGGGTTAATTCCACACAACGGTTAGTTTGACATACATTTAACAAGCAAATTTAAAATACTGACCGTAACGTTTCCGATAAAATCAACACGGGGTTAATCGCATCGTTCTTTCTATGGACATGCATGTTCAGAAAAATGGCGGCCGGTCGGTTGCTGAACTAACTGGGTTTGCCTTATGCAGTAATGTGTGACTGTTGGTTTTATATTGACTGCCACTTGCATCGACGATGAACTGTATTGTTCGTGGCAGACTTTTGTGTTGGCATTCTGGCAGCGGCATTATGCATAGTATAACTCTGCGGGCTGTTGGTTTGTCGAGACTCCTGTTTGTTCCACTTTTCACATGGGGCAGTGAGGAGCAGTTTGTGTGATATTCACTGGCACAGGAGCGGATCATTATGGGAACGACCCGTTGCCGTGAAGTTGGAACCGTGACTAACCAACTAACATGCAACCGTACATAAATAAATACCGTCTCATACCTTGACGTATTGATAGACGATAATTTGTAAAATGGAGTTGTATCTCTCCTTAGCACAACGCCTGGGCTGAATTTAGAGACAATGTGTTGCCCATGCAGCATAATCCCTTTGTACACGAAATGCTGAATTTCTTTCGCCTTCGAGGCTATCCTGAAAATGTTCTGTCTACAGCTCTTCACCGCTGCCAGTCTATCAGTCGTTTGAGTCTCTCTTCTCCAGGCCGAAACCACGAAATAATAGACCTGCCCTCTCACTAACTTACCATCCCCATAATATTGCTGCTAAGAATATCCTCCGGAGACATCTATCCATTCTCCAAGCGGACTCGATCACTCGTGATGTCTTTTCAGACCCCCCCCCCCCCCCCCCCCCCCGTTGACGTACAGGCGGGATCGTAACCTCAAGAATGTGCTGGTCCATAGCAGTCTACCCCGACCTCACAAGTCTCTTCCTGGCACGGTCGCTTGTCTTCGATCGCGTTGTAAGACCTACCCACATGTATTTCAAACACAAAGAGTCTGGCATTCCCTATGACGACTTTCCACATACGCGTGGGTGTCTCATGCACGAGTCGCAACGTTATCTATGCGATTACTTACACACGTTGTGACATGAGATATATCGGTGAGATAGGTTTTCGTCTTGCTGACAGATTTAGGCAACACCTTTCTGATATCAACAGTGGCGCCCAGAAAGCAGTATCAATGCACTTTAACAGTCCTGACCACTGTGACATGGCTAACATACAAGTTACGGCGATCAAATCGTGCGCATCTCACGAACGGGATCGTAAGACATTGGAAAACCATCTCATATTCTAGTTGGGTTCACTCTCCCCTGACGGCCTCAATGTCCAACACAGTTTCATTTAACTTCCAAACCCCACCCCTCCTACCTCCTAGTTGTATAGTCCACTAAAAAGGTAGTTGCATGTCGTTTGCAGGACTTCGCAGTCAACCCTAGCATTATTTTTAGCTGTTTGGGATTTCTTGGCAGGTTTGCGTTCGGTGGTTTGCAATCGTTTTCCGAGCGACCGCTACTCATGCTCTGTGTGAGGAGCAATGCAATGAAATCTTCCGCAGCTGTGTTTCGAGCGCGGAACGAGAAATTTCTAATTGCGAACTGCGTCCGTGACATCTTCGCCAATTCTAATTTTCACCTTTCGCTCATGTGGGCGCCCCTCCACCCCCATCCCCTTCTCGCTTATTCTCTCCGCCGAGTGGCTTAGCCAATACCTAGGCTTCTGACGGTATTGACCTTTGACCCGTTGACCATACATTCCACTGATAGTCGTCTAACTCGCGTCAGTCGCTCCAAGCTAGGAGACAGATTCAGATAAGTACCCTTAATATTGTCATGTAGTGTGTTTCATGTAGGCTTGTGTCGGTTGGTATTTGTTTTTTCTGTGCTGACGAAGGCTTTGTCCGCAACGTCCAAATTGTTTCTTGTAATCGTGTTTCAGTAAAGCTCAAAATCTGCTTCTCGTTTTTTTGGTGATTCATTCATTTGATGTCGGGCCAGTGCTGGTAGTTCATAGTGTTGCATTCTAGCGAGATGGCCGGACCATTTGATCTTCCGTCTTTCAATAAATGTGGCACAAGGTGCTGATCCCACCATCTGTCTGATAACATCATTTCTTATAGGGTCTCGGATAGTTACGTTGGTAGCTCCCCTTGGGCATGTCCTCTCGAAAGTGTTAATTTTGCTTAAGTGTGATTTTGATAATGTCAAAGATTATCATCAATAAAACACAAAAACGTTATTTATTTCACCAGGCACAGAGAGGACGTTGTGAAATGCTTACGACTAACTCTGTACACGGCATAGCCAACACAAACCCACGGCCCGTGTTAACTACAGCTAGAGCCAAAGTGAAACTACTTGCACTTGCGCGCTCGGACATTTGAAGATTTTAAATTAAACAGTTTTACCAACTGAACATCGAGAAAGAGTATAATTTAATTAAATCTATTATTTGTCTACGAAACAATTCTTCGGGGCAGTGAATTATTTCATAAAACAACCAAGACTGTCCCGGAAAACCGCATTGATCTTTAAGGTACATAATTGGGCATGACGCATTTCTCTTAAACGAAGATGGAAGAAGAAAGAGAAACCCAGTGCAATACAATCGATCCCATTGAATCCTAACTCCCATTGGTACAAATTAAGAGTTACATTTGCCCTATTTGTTATTACGAATGATTTGCTTCCCATTCAGAGATTAGACTCAGTTCAGCGCTCTCCCGTGCATGAGGACAATGTAGGTAGCTAGCGGCTGTTGCCATCTCTCAGCACGCGGTTGTCAGACGTATGAAAGAACGAGTGACGCGCTTTGTTAGCCGCGGTTGCTGAAAGAAAGTAATTAACAATTTATGGCAGAGGTAATTAACATTAGGTATTAATGTTTCATCATCAAGTGCCCTGCCAGTTGGCGTAGGCGTACATGTCTCTCCACAGATCTCGGTCTTTGGTGTTCTGGATCAACTCTGCTGCTGATATTCCCCCATGTCGCCGGTTCAGTCCATTCAGCTTCATTTCTCTTGGTCTGCCTCTGCCTCTCTTCCCCTCGATCTTTCCAGTCATCACGTTGTTCTCCAATGCCCATCTTTTCATCACATGACCAACCCCAGCACGTATAAGCCGCTTCTGATTCAGTAGGAAATTTAATGTTCACTACCTTGCCTATGTTTTCCGAATAGCCAACGCGCATAGCATCGAAATCAACGCAAAGGTATCTTCTCGCAAATCGTCCACAGCTGATCTCAAACCCACCACTGGAGGTCAGTATCGCCAAATGGTTAAGAGCGCTCGTTCCTAAACATCCGGTGTGCTGATGCCGAGGTAGTGGGTTCAACCCCTACACCCTTCAGATGGACTAAAATTTAACTACTCGTCCTTAACTTGGGGACGTAAATTACCAGTACCTCTGACGTAGGAGTGGGTTAGCCTAATGGCGAGGGACACTGTTAATAGGGAAAGCTAATCCACACGCAAAATTCTGTCCTGCACTACTAGAAGAATTGTGTATGGACTACGCTTGAGTTCTAAACGAGCGAGCGAAAAAAAAAAACTTGACCAAAAAAAACTGTATCTCTCTTATTGTTGTATATAGTATTCTAGTTTCATTAGCCTCTTGTAGACAGACAGTCGTTGTTAGTTTGGCAGTCCAAGGAATTCGCAACATTCGTTTCAGGAACCACATCTCTGTTGCTTACAATTCTTTCTAGTATGTTCATTTACATTCCAAGATTCACTCTCATACAGCAAGATTGGTTCTATATAGAATATCAGCACTCTCTTTCTTACATTCAATGATAGTTCCATAGCGTCTTCATTTTCTGAAATGCTGCCTTTGATTGCAGTAATCTGTTCTTAATCTCTGTTGTGCATCTTCCATCTTGTGTTATAAATGCCCCTAGATATTTAAAATTATCCACTTGGTTAAGAATGTTCTCTTATATTTGTATGTCACATGTTGGTGTCACCTTTTCCTTTGATACCACCATTGCTACTGTTTTCTTGTTATTCGAGGAGAGTCCTCTCTTTGTACTCCATGTTACTACAATATCCAACAATTGGTGTAGATATTTTGCATTATCCGCCACCAATACTGTGTCATCTGCCTGGCGTATATTGTTTATGTTATGATCACAGATTAGCATTACCGGCTTCTCTTTGATTTCTCTCATTATTCCTTCTCCATAGAGGGAGAAGAGATCCGGTGATAAAGCACATTCCTGTCATAATTGCCATTTTTATTCCCCATATTTATTCCTGATATCCGATTGCAGACAATATTCGTTATTGTTCTGAGATCTTTCCCCCAATGTTCATATCTTCCATCTTAATCAGTTCATCATATTCTACTTTATCAAAGGTTTTGGTATAATTTAATGTATTAACTGATTAAATGCCATGGGATGATAAATAGTTTCATTAAAACTTCCCGTAACTGCCATGGGCTTATAAATCAAAATATAATTATAATATCAATAGTTTTCCCTATACAACACCCCCTCTAATTTTATATATAATACAAAATGTCTGCTAACATAATAATAACTTTTAGATAATAACACCCCTACTTCCCTTTTTTTTCCGCCGTCCATTTTTGTCTGGTCATAACCTACTCTTTGTTTGGCCCTCAATATGTTAACGTAGAACTATAGATATAACAGATGGGGAAGAAACGATTCGAAGTTACACACGTTTGGACCTCAATCTGATTAAAGAAATTAGACGCAGACAGTCAATTTTTTTTGGGCATGTTATAAGAAGAAGTACATTGGAGAACTTGGTGACAACTGGCAAGACTAAGAGGAATAGAACAAGGGGGTGGGGGAGATAAGTAAATACCTGGATGGCATGACCACGTGGTATGGTCAAACAAGAACACTGAGCTGATCCACGACTCTGGTGATCGAGTGAAATGACGAATCAAGACCGCCCATGCTTATCGGCATGACACATGATGAATGGATGGAGAACTATGGATATAACAGATGGGGAAGGAATGATTCGAAGTTACACATGTAAACAGACGTAGTGATTAGGGTTTCATTGCGAAGGTTAATGGACTACTACCTCCAGCATGAGAATGGAGGTGGAAGCAGTAACAGCGGCGTTCCTTTGGTTAGAGGAGACCACTGCAATACACACTGTATTCATTACGGACTCAGAGAGTATGCTTAGTAAAGTGGAGAAAGGAATGTTTCGTGTGGAATGGCTCACCTCGCTTCAGAGATTACAGATTGTGAGAATTGTATGGATTTTTTGCCCTGGCCATGCTGGAGTGCGGGGGAATGAACAGGCTGATAGGTTGGCGGGAATGAACTTCTTGGTATTAGATTACGTCTGAACGAGGGAAAGGTGGTTGTGCGCTCTTGGAACCAGGTGGAGAAATTGGGGGAATAGATTGAAAATCCGTATGTGGAAAGAATGCGATTGCGGGGGATCACGGGGGTTCTGGAAAACTCACAAAACTGAGAGGAAAGACAAGGAGAACTTTCAATCAGATAGCGGTGGGAACGATTAGTTGATTAGTAGCATAGCACAAACAAGCCCTCGGTTGAATTATAGAGACCGTGTTTTGCCATGCAGCATGACCCCTCTCTCGGCCTGCCGAGTTTACTCCAGAAGAAAGATCATGCCAATACATCTGGAACAAGACAAGCTGCAGAAGCTGCCTGGTTAGCAAAACAATGCTCTAACTGTCCAATCTAACTTGGATCGTCGACCAGTCAATATAAACAAAGAAATCACAAACAACAGGTGTCATAGTTTATTGCCTGGCTGATTTTCCCGCATCACAAGGTTCAATGGTTTAACGGCAAGAAAATCCACTTCATTATCCCTGGTCTTCACCACTGGATGTAGTTATTATGCCTTTGTTTGGAAGCACAATGCAACAAACTATCGCCTGTCTAGACGGCAAGGTGCCATTATGTTTACATTGACTAAGATAATACATTGTTAGCAATTGAAATTGTCATTCTCGGCGCTTCTGTTCCATTCAGCAGCAGTGTTGAACTTGCTCTCTGCTCCTCCATTTCCCTATTGATATTGTCATGCTCGGCGCTTCTGTTCCATTCAGCAGTAGTGTTGAACTTGCTTTCTCCTCCTCCATTTCGATATTGATATTGTCATGCTCGGCGCTTCTGTTCCATTCAGCAGTAGTGTTGAACTTGCTTTCTCCTCCTCCATTTCCCTATTGATATTGTCATGCTCGGCGCTTCTGTTCCATTCAGCAGTAGTGTTGAACTTGCTTTCTCCTCCTCCATTTCCCTATTGCAACATAGCCCCTCAGCCAAGGCACTCCAAGCCACCTACCCTTAGCTCCCCCACGCAGCGCTGTCTATGCCCTTCACATATTACTTATTTCTGTTTCTACTTCTCTTATTATGCCCGGGAAGAGAGTTTGAGGAAGGCTAAAGAGAAGATGGGTGCATGATGTAGCGGATGGTCTCCAGATGGGTGTATCGGACGCGGGACATCTTGCTTATGACCGAGAAGTTTTCCGGAAGGTTGTTATGGGAGCGAGGTTCTGCAAAGGATATGCTACTGAATGAATGAATGAATGAATGAATGAATGAATGAATGAATGAACTTCTCCACGAAAGTTTAGGTCTTCTTCTATTTCTTTTGCCATGTGAGTTCTGTTTTAGCGTTAATATATCCTATATGTGGCATTCATTTTAATTTCCTTTCACTTCGACAAATTTCCTAGTGCTAAAAAAAAAAAAAAATCAACAAAAACCTCTTGTTGTTTTGTATCTTAATTCAAGCATACCTATCTGTCTCCCACTGCTGCCTACAATCTTACCCAAACAAGTTACCTATGGACAAGGGAGATGTCATGCGCCTGTTGGACCAGGTGGAGAAAGTGGGAACAGATTGAGAACACGTATGTAGAAATGATGAATTGGGGGGTGTGGGGGGGGGGGGTGGGGTGGGGGGTGGGGTGGCGTGGGGGTGTTGGCAGAATCTCAAAATTGAGAGAGAAAACTAGGAGAACTTTGAATCAGATAGCGAAGGGAACGATTAGTAGTCTGACTCTTCGCTGGATGTTGAACGAGGGGACGGAGCGCGTGTGGGAATGTCCTAAGTGCAGTGGTGTCGGTTCTTAGCTCAACTGAACTCAGCTGAACCCAAACAGCTGTATGATTCCACTTCTTGATGCGCGGTTTGGCATCTGGAGACCGAGTGAGCATCATTTTGACAGAAAGACACCAGATATTACCCGACGATGTTGCCAGATGGAGTCTTGTGGCTATGGAAGTCGATCCACACTTGATGGAGGCGGAGATTGCGGGAGCTAGATCCACAGTTGACGGAGGCGAGAGATTGTAGGAACTAGATCCACACTTGATGACTGCGGAGATTGCGGGAACTAGATGTACACTTGATGGAGGCGGGAGATTATGGGAACTAGATCCAAATTTGATGGATCGGAGATTGTGAGAACTAGATCCACACTTGATGGATGCGGGAGATTGTGGGAACTAGATCCATATTTGATGGATCGGAGATTGTGAGAACTAGATCCACACTTGATGGAGGCGGGAGATTGTGAGAACTAGATCCATATTTGATGGATTGGAGATTGTGGGAACTAGATCCACACTTGATGGAGGCGGGAGATTGTGGGAACTAGATCCATATTTGATGGATCGGAGATTGTGAGAACTAGATCCACACTTGATGGATGCGGGAGATTGTGGGAACTAGATCCATATTTGATGGATCGGAGATTGTGAGAACTAGATCCACACTTGATGGAGGCGGGAGATTGCGGGAACTAGATCTAAACTTGATGGAGGCGAAGATTGTGGGAACTAGATCCACACTTGATGGAGACGGGAGATTGTGGGAACTAGATCCACATTGCGACAAAGGAATGACACTCATTGGCTATATGCTTACAGAATAGTGCATGTATACTTGTAGTTTGAACCTGTAATACATCCTGTCGCCAGCTGAGGTGTGGAGGTTAGTGCACGCAGTTGTCAATTTCCCCGACATACCAAGTCACGGTGTTTTATGTTGCTCTCACTCGACTTGAACTCAAGCATAGTCTATACATGCTATTTCTAAGTAGCACAGGGCTGAATTTTAAGCGTGAATTAGCTTTCCCTGTTACCAGTGTCCCTCGCCATCAGACGAATCCACTCCGACTTCAGAGGTACTGGTAATTTGCGTCCCTAAGTTAAGGACGAGTAGTTAACATTTTAGTCCATCTGAAGGGTGTAGGGGTTGAACCCACTACCTCGGCATCAGCACATCCGGATGTTTAGGAACGAGCGCTCTTATCCATTTGGCGATACTGACCTCCAGTGGTGGGTTTGAGATCAGCTGTGGACGATTTGCGAGAAGATACTTTTGCGTTGATTTCGATGCTATGCGCGTTGGCTATTCGGAAAACATAGGCAAGGTAGTGAACATTAATTGCCTACTGAATCAGAAGCGGCTTATACGTGCTGGGGTTGAACGCAACGTAAAACGCAACTGACTGTTAACAATTGTAACGATGTTTCCTTTACGCTTAAGACTTTAAAAACAAAATCCACCATATAGTTATTTAGAACAAAGCCATTGATAAGCCACAATAGCAAGCAAGTGCTTCTCTACATCGTCTGTCTGTTTTTAATCTATATGTCTAAAACCTTTTGTTTCTGCCTACAGCTGGCCCGTGTGTCTACTTGCCTGTCTGCCTACAACTTGCTTGTCTACCTACAACTTGCCTGTCTACCTACAACTTGACTTGACTGTCTACCTACAACTTGACTTGACTGTCTACCTACAACTTGCATGTCTACCTACAACTTGCATGTCTACCTACAACTTGACTTGCATGTCTACCTACAACTTGCATGTCTACCTACAACTTGCATGTCTACCTACAACTTGTCTTCCATGTCTACCTACAACTTACATGTCTACCTACAAATTGCATGTCTACCTATAACTTGCATGTCTACCTACAACTTGCATGTCTACCTACAACTTGCATGTCTACCTACAACTTGCATGTCTACCTACAACTTGCATGTCTACCTACTTGCCTGTCTACCTACAACTTGCATGTCTACCTACAACATGCATGTCTACCTACAAATTGACTTGCATGTCTACCTACAACTTGCATGTCTACCTACAACTTGACTGTCTACCTACAACTTGACTGTCTACCTACAACTTGCATGTCTACCTACAACTTGACTTGCATGTCCACCTACAACTTGCCTGTCTACCTACAACTTGCATGTCTACCTACAACTTGCCTGTCAACCTACTTTCCTGTCTACCTACAACTTGCCTGTCTACCTACAACTTGCCTGTCTACCTACAACTTGCCTGTCTACCTACAACTTGACTTGCCTGTCTACCTACAACTTGACTTGTATGTATACCTACAACTTGACTTGCATGTCTACCTACAACTTGCCTGTCTACCTACAACTTGACTTGCATGTCTACCTACAACTTGCATGTCTACCTACAACTTGCCTGTCTACCTACAACTTGCCTGTCTACCTATAACGTGCTTGTCTACCTACAACTTACTTGCCTGCCTACAACTTGCCTGTCTACCTACAACTTGACTGTCTACCTACAACTTGCCTGTCTAACCACAACTTGCCTGTCTACCTACAACTTGCCTGTCTACCTACTTGCCTGTCTACCTACAACTTGCCTGTCTACCTACAACTTGCCTGTCTACCTAACTTGCCTGTCTACCTACAACTTGCTTGTCTACCTACAACTTACCTGTCTACCTACTTTTCTGTCTACCTACAACTTGCCTGTCTACCTACAACATGCCTGTCTACCTACTTGCCTGTCTACCTACAACTTGCTTGTCTATCTACAACTTGACTTGTCTACCTACAACTTGCTTGTCTACCTACAACTTGCCTGTCTACCTACTTTTCTGTCTACCTACAACTTGCCTGTCTACCTACAACTTGCCTGTCTACCTACTTGCCTATCTACCTACAACTTGTTTGTTTACCTACAACTTGACTTGTCTACCTACAACTTGCCTGTCTACCCACAACTTGTCTGTCTACCTACTTGCCTGTCTACCTACAACTTACCTGTCTACCTACAACCTGCTTGTCTACCTACAACTTACCTGTCTACCTACTTTCCTGTCTACCTACAACTTGCCTGTCTACCTACAACTTGCCTGTCTACCTACAACTTGCTTGTCTACCTACAACTTACCAATTTACCTACAACTTGCCTGTCTACCTACAACTTACCTGTCTACCTACAACTTGCTTGTCTACCTACAACTTACCTGTCTACCTACTTTCCTGTCTACCTACAACTTGCCTGTCTACCTACAACTTGCCTGTCTACCTACAACTTACCAATTTACCTACAACTTGCCTGTCTACCTACAACTTACCAATTTTCCTACAACTTACATGTTTACCTACAACTTACCTGTCTATCTACAACTTACATGTCTACCTACTAATTACCTCTCTACCTACAACTTGCCGCTGTCTACCTACAACTTGCCTATCTGCCTACAACCTACCTTCTTTCCTGTCTACCTCCTTGCTTGAGTACTACCAGCGGTCCCTAAGAGAAAAACCAACCCTAGATATTAAACACAACATCGGGCACTAGCCCTATTACTCTGTCACGAAAACCCCATTGAAATAGAAACACCCAACCACACTACTGCACAACCTGATCTGCTCTCGATACCATTAGCCTGAAATCACTTTATTGAATTCAGCACTGCCTTTCTAAGCCTTCATATTTCAGCTAAGTATACCATTTCCAGTACAAATAATACCCACATTAAACAAAAAGAGATTAACTTCAAAACCGACGAAACAGTACGATTAATAAATCCATAGACATTAATTAGAACTCATATGAGAAGTTAAGCCTTTAATATAGCTCATGTTTTCCCCATGCTGTGTTCCAGCTTTCTGTCGCTGATCTTTCCTACGTTGATTTGTGATCCGGCTGATTTGTCAATATATACATGTTGCTTTTCATTAAACTGTATAATGTCTTTAAAAAAAATAAATCTCAAAAGCCGAGATGATCGACTTCATTGCACCGGGTTTTAAACCATGTATCTCGGTCTTTTTCCACAGGGTGGCCTACCGAAAACGTCGCACAAAGCACGAACAGCGCAGCTTCATTGACGACCGCCAGGAGTCTCCGAAGTAAGACCGCCTGGGGAGTGCAGTCGCCGCGAACTGGGCAGGTTAGGGTGTTCTTTTTTGGCCCCGACATTAAATCTCCGCCAGCCTAACCTCTACAAGAGATGGACAATAAATAATAATGTAAAGCTAAATCAACTTCAACGTTTCGTTCAATAAAACATTAAAAAAAAATTGTTGTTGCATATTCGTTTTTACAGGACATCGCTGTCAACACCAGTATTTTACTGCTATTGTTGATGTCTTGTCAAGTTTACGTTCAGTAGTTTGCCATTGCTTTCTGAACGACCGGCTCCCATACCAACACGTTAAAACCCAGAGCGACTTGGTCTGCTGCCAAATGGGTCGCAGCTGTGTTTCGAACTCGGGTAAGCGGGCTCACTAATTGCGTTCGTAAGGCCTTAGCCACGGAGATCGGCCAATAAAATATACTGACCAATAAAAGATATCAATTGCAAAGAGAAAAAGAGTGTTGAAGTGCTACATAGAACCTGTACTTTTGTATGGATGTGAAATGTGGACGATGAGCAGACAAGCTGAAAAACATCTAATGGCAGTAAAGATGCGATGTCTGAGGAAAATGCAAAGAACACCATGGACAAACAGAAAAACCAATGAGCAAGTCATACGAGAAGCAAATGAGAACCGTAAACTGATTAGAGAAATTAGACATAGACATTCAACATTTTTGGACACACTATAAGAAGAAATACACTAGAGAATGTGGAGACAACTTACAAGGTTGAGGGGAAAGCAGAGAGGTAAATATCTTGATGACTGGTGTGGCATATTAAAACGTCCTTACCCTTTCCTAGCATTGACTCCCTTAAAAATAAACAATCCCTAACAACTACTGGTTAAGTATCTTACTTAGTGTAGGAGAAGGAAAGAAAACAGAGCCTAATTTATTTGGCAGTAGGTTAAAAATTTGGCCTTAGGTTTCTTTCACGTACCTGGCAAGACCGGGACTGATTGAAAAACAAAGGCTCAGTGTAGCCATTTTGGTCAGTGCATCACAAAGAGCAGACATGTAAAAGTTTTCCCTTCGGGGAAAGGCAATTTTGCCTTAAAAAAACCATCATTCTCTGCAGCTATTGGTATGTTATATCTACATTATTAAGATGTATTCATGTATTTTTATAAAGTACATATACCAGTATGTGTAATTAAGAATTAGTTAGAATGATAATTCAACAGTTCTTGTAAACTAGAGTCTGATTTGATTTTAGTACTGAAGCACATGTGGGTGCCACGCTGTAATTTTTCCTATGTGTTACAATTTCAAATCCCTATGTTAAAATCTTTTATAGGCATTATGAACTTATATCTAACTAATAGTGCTTATAACCTATAAATATTATGTGTACTGTAGAGTATCAACTCTCATGTCAGAAACTCTTCTCAATTTAGGAACAGACTCCTGATCCATACTTCAAAGAAGAAAACTCGTTTCTGTCAATTTCATATTCCTATGAATAATAACTTCTATGCATGGTGAACTATATCTCACTATCTATGCTTAGAAATCTGCAAATAATCTATGTACTGTAGAGATTGAACTCTAAAGAACATTTTCAAAGAAACATTTTCTCAATGTAGGAGCAGAATCCTGATTCATACTTCACAAGTAGAGAACTGGTGTCTGCCACTTTCAAATATCCTATGTAGTGTAAATTCACTGTTAAGGATGTTTCTGAACTTGTTTTATCCATGCGGGGACATACAAATGATTACGCATATTTCTGACTCTTAGTCAGGGGATAAAATGCTTTGCCACATTCTAATCTGTAACTTAGTACTATAGTGCTACATTTTAGTACAATCCTTTTGTTAACAGATTAGGAACCACTCCACATGAGTGATGAACATATAATCATTTCATAAAATAGTGCTAGGGAAATGCCATGTTTGAGAATATAAATTCTAGAACAAAGAATGTAAACGCTTGATAAAAATGAATGTTCGGATAGGATGTACCTTCAATCCCCATCGCCTCCCTGTAGTAGGAACAGAAGCGAAGATTGATGTGAATAAATTGCTTGCAATACTCAGAAGACTGGACCATGCAGCATAAGTTATTCTAATAAATACACTCCGAATAATAGCAGTAATTGGCAAAATATACCACAGCGGTTACTACCCTCATACTGCGGTAAACAGTGGGGGAAGGGAAAAAGAATAATCTAGTTTGTGGACAAACAAATAAGAAAATTCAAAACCATTGGCTCCAGCATTAAATTTTATGATTAATATTATTATGTATGATTATCATGTACTTAATATGTATGTTTGTTTTCTCTGTTATGAGAACTTTTCTATGTCCTGATTGTTACTCCTTACTGTGGAAACTTGAGATGAAGTATGAAACCTGTGTATGTCAGTAATTAAGAAGACAATGTTGAAAAGCCTTGGCCTAATGCTGATTATAGTGCCGGAAGGAAGACGCGGCATTAGAAACCACAGAAATTGAGTATAGGCTATTCTCTTCAAGAATGAGAGATACAATATCAACATGTGGGATGGACAGAATGGCTTCACTCATAAAAAAGTTCCCATTAACAATCGCAGAACAAAACATAGAGTGAAAAGATATCTCAATCACTAGCAGAGCTAGAAAAGCTCTACAACAAGCAACGAGGGACAGGGAACTTGGGAACCCACTCCGATCTCTTTCCCCTTTTTTGTTTGTAATTGTGTTGTAAACCTTTTACCATAACACAGTAGGTTAATGCTCGGTTGTCTTCTTTGTCATCCCTTTTCTATAGCGAGTGGTGGATTTGATGGGACTGCATGGCATCACTATCAACTGGAAACTGGGAAAAAAGCCAGGCGAGAGTGAACATGGCAACTGTCCTAACCAAAGTCTGGACCAATACCTCAATGTTTACTGCTGCACTCATCAGCTGCAAACGCCAGCAAAAGAGACACATGCGAAGACCACTGACGGCGTGATTGAGGAAGTCCTATTTCAGTAGGAATATCCAGGATGGACTTCAGTATCTAATAATCTACAAAGATGAAGATCAACAGAGTAACTGACAACAGTGTATCGTCTGCTTTACTTCTGAGAAGTACCACCTATGGCCTCATCATTCAACCAAATCAGTGAAACTATGGGACAATCCTACTACAAGTTACTAAAACTAGCAACAGTGAAAACCCTTCAACTGTTGGTTGGATTACCAAGTTAATATCCAACAATGGATAAGTCTTCGAAAGAACGTCTCACAGCTGCAACAGTCAAACATAAAGGTTCAGCCACTCCACACCGAGTTCTTGATATGAACACCAACTCAAACAAATGGGAGAAGACACTGAACCACATAAGCCAATACAACCAAGGTACAAACTTAATATCCTCTGAAACATAACTACGAAACCAGATTACCTCAAGGTTCCAAACCCTGAACACCATCAGATAAAAGACCATATGAAAGCAACTAAATGCCTCTACATCAGCAACAAGAGGAATCATCTAATTGTTTGCAAACCTGTTACTGTGCTGGATTTATTCATCTGTGGATATATGTAGGTATAGATCAATTGTGGCCCTAGTCACAGATACTACCATGAGATGCCTCACAGTCATATAAAGTTCTACACTGGACTAGATAACAACGACTAATTCCTTGCCGGTCCAATGTCAGCCTAAATGCCATGGGTTATAGACTCGCGACTAGGTGGGTGAAACCTCTGTGTAAGCCAATTTGGTATTCGGATATTAGAAGCCGAGAAGCTGAATGGACGTCAACTTTTCATCAGACCTGATGATAAAGGGAATTACCTTCTGCAAAGCTTAAGTGGAAATCCTGAAGTATGACCAACCTGAGGCACCACATTTCACAAAAAGGGCACCGAGCCTAAGGCAACAGAGTATTCGTGATTCTAGCCCCAACGGAGGGGATATGTGGTGTGTTATTTTTCAATTCCTGGATTATGGATTATAAAATAGTCACCAGCCAATTACCAGTGGATAAATATTAGGAACACAACTGAGTGCATTAATTCGGTACCCAGATAATGGGAAAAGGATCTAATCTACAGCAGAGATGAACCCTTAACCGCACACCAGGAGATAAATGACTCTATTAATTAGTTTAATTAGTAGTACAAAATGCTGTTTATATGGTGTTTTTTTTCTGAAGGTAACAGGTCAGTAGTTTTTTCCAATGAAGGTTATGGTATAGTATTTTGACACCAACTCATTATTTTTAAAATGAGAGAATTGTGAAAGGTGTCAGAAACAAATGTTTATATGTTGGGATTCTATATACTTAGATCATTTTTTGCCATAATTATAAGGGTAAATGAAAGTAGACCCAATTTGTGGTTGTTGTGTTGTTTGTAATAACTTTGTTTTTTTCTGGGGTCACTGGGTACTATGTTGTGATAATGCAAATCATTCCCATGCCTGTCTGAAAATGCATAGTGTTCATTACACATATATATGTAACTGCAGATTTTGATTTAATACTTTAACTGTTTTGTCCAAAAATTTGTTGATGTGTACATCAAGTAAATGTGGTGTTCATCAGTGGTTGTTTATATGTTGCACTATAGTAAATTTAAAGGGTGATAAAGTGGGAAGGGAAACCTACACACAGATGCCATTGTTTCAAGGATTGAATTTGTTTTCTCCTGGGGTTTGTGGTAAATATCCCTAATCACCCTCATTCTAACAAGTGACCAGAGAATCAATAAAATCCCCTAGACAGCTTAACATAATATTCTCATAAATTAAAATCCACATCCTACAACTGGGCCACGTGGCATGATCGAGACAAGAACATAGAGCTGATCCACGACTCTGGTGGATCGTGTGAGACGGCGAAACATGACCGCCCACGCTTATCGGCATGATAAATGAACCAACCTCATCAAACAATCAGATGATATATAGTTTAGTTTATTTGATGGATCAACATCACGGTACACGGGTGTAACCCATAAGTACTCCGTTCTCCTCCTAACTCACACCTGAGTCTGGAGAAACTCAGCTCAGTGCACTCAGCTCAGTGCACGAACTCCGTAGCACCAGCGAGGATCCTGAAATACTTTTGGTAGATTTTTAACTCAAAATATTTCCCGGGCAGCGCCGTTAGGCTACTGTTTTTCGATTTCCAACTTCCAAGGGATTTTTTACGTGCGCAACAATACACACGGGCGTCCAATCTCCTTACCCAGAGACCAGGGGAAATTTTATTACTAGAAGTCCACGTGAAATAAATCCTGGTCCTCACCGGGGCTCGAACCCGGGACCTCCAGCACTTGAGGCGGACACCATACCTCGAGACCACGCAGCCCCCCCCCCCCCAAGATTACATATAGCTATGGGGAGTCATGATCGCCCATGGCTACTCCAGAGATTATTTAGTGAATTGCGATGCACCTTTTCGTCAAGCCTATTGCTCAGTACATCCGACGTCCACAAGCATTTTTTCCAAGTTTGCTTTCCCTAGCCTTTGGCTGTCCCCAGTCTACCTACATGACTGCAGGTTTGTGTCTCTTTTCGTCTGGAGATCGTAGCCTCATATGCCAAGCCTTCTGTAAAGTTCATGCAACATAATAGGTAAATGCAAAACATGGGCCGGCAATATTTTCAAACACTGCACAGTCATTAAAAATACATCCTGCATTGACCAACCAGCACTCAGTTGCTGATGCAGTGATATAACGCTTCTAGTCGCAATTACTTCCAAAACATTTCATGGTACCCAACTGAGGCTGAGTCGATCTGGGAGCTCAACTCATTAAAAAAAAAACAACAATAGAAAACGCTATGCTGCGGATGGAACCCTAGACCATCGGCACGGTAGACGGGAACTCTACCACGGCTCCGACTTTACTTGGTCTTTGTCCATCAAGAATGATGATGACTATTCATTTCATTAGGTGGGTTGATAGTTTGGAGCTGTCAGCTCTAAGATGGCTGGCAAAGCCTAGTTTGCCTCGAAATGTTCATTGACAATGTGGGCAAAGAATGCTTGACGTTCCAGGAGGACGATCTCCTGCTGTGGTCGATTTGTCAGTCTTTTTTCCACAGCTCTTGCAGTCTTATTTGCTTCACAAGTGACTACACCCTTGCATAATGATGTACGCCACGAATTTCGGATCTTTGGCAGAAGTCTCCCATGTGTCGTGATGAATTCCAAAAGCTTTTAGTGAGATCTTCATAGAGTCCGTAAAGCTTTTCGTCTGGCCGCCTTGGGAGTGTTTACCACAACGCAGCTCACCTTAATAAAATCGTTTAGGGAGACTGTGATCTGGCATGCGAGTCAGGTGACCAGCCCAGCGAATCTTTACTTACTGACTACGTAGATACATCAATAGGATTAAAACCAAACACCTAAAAGCAAATCCAGTGAACTATGCTACTATCTGGACTGCTAGCGTTGTCATTTATTTCACTACAATATCTTGTTGCCAGGCAGCTTACATAGGTAGAAGGGAAAGACATTTAGCAAGTAAAGTAACTTACAACTACTGGCACCGTGCCGTCTTGACAGACGATAGTTTGTTTTTTGTGCTTCAAAAACGAATACGTCTCCATAGCACAAAGCCTGGGCTGAACTGTAGAGCATCATGTGTTGCCCATGCAGCATGATCTCTCTCTCGGTCCTGCCTAGTTCACTCCAGAGGAAAAGTAACACCAATACATCTTTAACAAGACCAGTTGCATAAGCTTCTGGACTAGCAAAGCAATGTTCTAACTGTCCGCCTGTCGGAGCTCCCATCCTAGACCAGTTGCCAAACAAGGCTTAGGGCCTGGTCTGCCCTGCAATAACATTTAGTCTTTAGGTTGCATTTCACATCTAAGGGTAAGGTAGTACCTTCCCAATTGCGCTTCTCCTCCCGAAGCCGTTGACACAATGTGGGGTGTCGGGTTTTGTGAGCGCCGCCCAACATTCGGCGCTAACAGAAAGCAGGTAGTACCGTCTACTGTCATATGGTAACTCAGACATATGTGACTAAGACCCAACATTTCGGCGCTAACAGAAACATATACCAGTGTGGGTGGAAAAGAGAGTCTTTCGTGAATCCCTGTGCAGGCTACAAAACTGCAAGCTCGGCCATCTCTCAACACCTGCTAAATTGCGTCAATACACTTAACAAAGAAAATATGTATTCGTTTCTTATATTGTATTAGAGGTACAATAATCAATTGATCAAATATACCGAGCAATTAAAGATACTAGCAATTAGGCGTTCCCAGCCAATTTTGTGCAGATAGAAAGACTTCATTTTGAATGTGCAATTAACGTGAGGATAACAAATGCGTCACTTTGGAAACAATATCAGTGACTATGTGTTTGAAGTGTTTTAGTGCCAAAGAATTGTTCATGTATTCACTTCATGTCATAAATAACTGCTGTCTGGACTTGATGACATGCAGAGAAATATGCCAGGCAAGTTTTCTTCTTCTGCGATCAACTTTTTCCTGTGTGCGTCTATTCCAGCATGAATCACAGACAGGAGGGTGCATAGCATCCACTGTTGTGCGCAGATGTCCGCTTTATAGTATAGTCCCGTGGCACTTATGCCAACATCTTCCGACTTCAACTGTTGAGGTTTCTTTTCTGGATTCCTCCTTCCATAGGCAGATTGCCTTCCCGGTTTTTAGGCTCTTCCTGCCAACATTTTCTGGATTCCTCTTTGCATAGATATATTGCCTTCCCGGTTTCTGGGCTCTCCCTGCCCACATTTTATGGATTCCTCTTTCCATAGACAGATTGCCTTCCAGGTTTTTGGGCTGTCCTTGCCCAAATTTTATGTCGGGCTTTGCTGCCCCAGCCTTTGTTCTTACGAGAACTTTCACAGGTCAGTGATGGTTTGACATTCGATGTGTCCTTCATGTAGATAATTTATCAGCTCCAGGTCAAGTAATAAATTGCAACCTTTTCTTCGTGGCTTCTGTATATAAAATATTGCCAGGCGCTACATGAAAGACGTTTGAAGTTTCATTGACCATTCCCGCGTGTTCTCCGAAAGCCAACAACAGCTACACATCACCATGTGTTTCAACGTCTTTCTGAAGTACGGATTGATAATGCAGTAGAGAATGAAGTTAACTGAAAAATTGATTGACTGCATCAAGTTGAGAACCGCCACTATGGTCTTCGACGTGGGATTTGAATCGCTTCCGAACACGTGGAGGACCAGTAGCGTTATCTCCGATGGGGCCACTAGGATAAAGAATAGCACGACAATGGCTACGAGGGTAAGAGTTAAACTATTTGAGGAATTCCTGGTGCGTTTTTGACGCCCGAGCTGCCTTTGTTGTTGGTACGAGCTGTAGATTTGGCGACACAGGGAAACAGTTGAAGTACACTAGAAGCCCAAGAGGAATGATGTTTCCGAAGAAAGCCCAGAGAATCCTGTAAGCGGTGTCCAAAGCGTAATTGCTTCCTAGCAACAATATCTTAGTGGTATATTTTGTTTTGCCTTCGGTTTTATCAAGTTGATCTTCATTGATGATGATTCTGGGGTAGATAAGGGTGTTGATAATAACGACGATGATACAGTTGATTTTGGGTGCATCGTGATTATTAGACGAAACAGAAGGTAACGGCGGAGATGAAAACAGTCTTGTATTATTTTCCCCAAAATTTGTGGAATTTCGAGTGGTGAAAGCTTTAAGAGCGCTAAGTATATTATTTGTAGCGTTTTGTAAAGCTATGCTGTCATTTGTAAATTCGGAATTCAGCTGCGCGTTTGTGGCATTGCTAAATGCCGGGAAATTGCTGGAATTCAACACATGCTCATTCAAAACATCCGCGCAGACTACAAAATCTCCATATCTCCAGAAGACAGGAATGTTGAAGCAAATGGAGAATATAAACGTGAATAACACGACGAACTTAATCCGTCGGGTGGTTAGGTAGATGTCCAGCCTCAGTGGGAAGCAGATGGCCAGGTAGCGCTCCAAGGACATGGCCACGGTCAACAGGGTGCTTTCCATGATGAAGATGTTGATGATGGCGGTGTAGTAGATGCCGTAGGTCAGAGAGATGCCTGCGTCCTCGAAGATGTTGTCTGCGGGCAGGAGGAGGGTCAGCAGGGCGAAGACGCACACCAGGAGGTCGGAGAGTGCCAGGTAGACGAGGCAGAAGTTGGCGCCTTGCTCCAGCGTCCTGAAGGACTTCTGTAGCTGCCTCCTGAAGGAATATAGGGTTAAATTTCTGGTGTGAGTGGTCATTATTGGACCATATACAGACACAGACAGGCAGATAGACACTTACACATATATATAGACACACAGACAGGTAGTCAGGAAGACTGACACACAGACACAAACATATGGACAGACAGACGGGCACAGACCCATAGAAAGACAGATAGACAGATAGGCAGACATATTTACATATAGGCATAGACACACAGACAGGTAGAATAACACACACATATATAGACATATAGACATATAACCTAACCTAACCTAACCTAACATAACATAACATAACATAACATAACCTAACATAACATAACATAACGTAACATAACATAGACCAACAATTTGTTCTACACATAAACAAACTGAAGACTGAGCAAAAGAAGGCAGAAGGCAGCATGCCATTGCAACAAAACGGTTACACACCATCTAGGGCTACTACTGGCACCTGACCGTCTGGGCAGACGATAGTTTGTTACATTGTGCTTAAAAATGGCATAATAACTACAACCCATGGCGGGAACCAGAGAAGGAGTTATACCTCTCCATAGCACAAAGCCTGGGCTGAAGTGTAGAGACCATGTGTTGCCTATGCAGCATGATCCCTTTCTCGGCCTGTCTAGTTTACTCCAGTGGAAAGGTAACACCAATACATCTTTAACAAGGCCAGCCGCAGAAGCTGCTGGATCAGCAAAGCAATGATCTAACGTCGCGCTTGTCGGAGATTTCGATCCTAGACCATTTGCCGACCAAAGTTTAGGGCGTGGTCTGTCCCAATTGCTCTCCTGCGCCCTTAGCCGTAGTGGGGTGTCGGGTGTGATGAGCGCCGCCCAACATTCAGCGCTAACAGAAAGCAGATAATACCGTCTACTGTCATACGGTAGCTCAGTCATATCTGATTAAGACCCAACATTCAGCGCTAACAGAAAGCAGGTAGTACCGTCTGCTATCATACGGTAGCTCAGTCATATCTGACTAAGACCCAACAATCGGCGCTAACAGAAAGCAGATAATACCGTCTACTGTCATACGGTAGCTCAGTCATATCTGATTAAGACCCAACATTCAGCGCTAACAGAAAGCAGGTAGTACCGTCTGCTATCATACGGTAGCTCAGTCATATCTGACTAAGACCCAACAATCGGCGCTAACAGAAAGCAGGTAGTACCGTCTACTGTCATATGGTAGCTCAGTCATATCTGATGAAAACCCAACTTTCAGCGCTAATAGAAAGCAGGTAGTACCGTCTAATGCAGTGTTTCCCACCTTTTTTGTGCTATTGCCCCATCCAAGCCTTTCTAATGTTCTTATGCCTCCCCTTTTTTCTTTTCCACCCCCCCCCCCCCCCCCCCCCCCCCCCAACATATACATTATTTTTAATATTCAAAAATTGAAATGTTCACTTAAGAAACTAGCATGATAGGTTTTTTGATTGATTGATTTAGGAACGACATCACAGCATTCGGGGCATTCCCATAAGCGCTCCGTCACCATCCTCAGCAGCCAGCGAAGAGTTCCAACACTAATAGTACCAGTAGCAATCTGATTATATGTCCGTCTCGCCTTTCCTCTGAGCGTCGATCGTCGGCCAGATCCCCTCGTCACCCCTCGCTGTCGCATTCTTGCCAGACCATGGTGATCCATTTGCTCCTCCGAGGTGTACACGTGCTCCCACAAGGCCGCAACCACGTCTGCCTTGTCATGCATCAATACTCCACCAAGTTTTGCAGAGCCAGCCAATCTGTCCGTCTGTTCATTCCCCAGCACACCAGCATGCCCCGGAGAAAAGATCCAGACGATGCTTGTCACCCGTGACATCCAAAGCGAAGCAAGCCACTCTGCACGAAGCTTGCCTATCTTCACTCTACTCAGCATGCTTTCTGAGTCAGTTACAATCACGATGTGTGTGTGTATCGTATTCTCCATCCAGCGGAAAGCTGCACTGACCTGCCTCCACCTCCATTCTTAAGCTAGATGTTGTGGTATCATATGCCAGGCTCTCCTGCACCAAACGTCGACCATTAGCTTTTGCTAAGAACCCCCAGGCACTTCTCCTACCTCTCAACACCGACCCATCTGTGTAGATAATCACATCACCTGAGCGAGCATTATCCTGAATTAGTTGCTGGATTTCCACTTCCGTGGCCCCTGCTGGCCACTCCCTGCACTCCCGGCTCAATGTGATTATAACTCTGCACAAGTCTGACTGCTCCGCTGGCACTCTGACCCACTCCTCTCCTCGCCTAATGTTCTCCAAGGGGCACACCTGTCTGATCGTATCCTCCGCCTGAGCCATCCATGATTTCCCTCTTATCAGTCGCTGACCCTTAACTGCGTCCAGCGCCTCATGCAACGGGTGATCTGTGTCTGCAGCTACTCTGAGGTATGCCTTCGCCTGCATCACCTTGAGCCTACCAGCAACAGTCGGCAGACCAAGGATGTAACGCATACACACAACTGGGGTGTCTCTGGTGCATACCAGAATGACCCGCATAGCTTCGTTCTGTATGCGCTCTAATTTCACCAGCTGACTCTTTGAGACAGTGAGCAGTCCTAGTCCATAATCAATCACTGAGAGGATCAAGTGCTGGTATAGTGTGAAAAGCATTCTCTGCTCTGTGTCCATTGCAGCCATAGTTTTAAGTGCATTGAGTCCTTTTTGAGACCTTGTCACAACCGTCTCCACATGGTCCTTGAAGGACAGACTCCTGTCAAATGTGATTCCCAGATACTTCAGTTTGTTCTCTCTATTGACGCTTCTGCCATCTATCGTGAGGCTTGGGGCATCAGCTCTCACAATCCTGTGTGCAGAGAGCACAACAAAACAGCTGCCTTTTCTGGGTGGATAACAGCACTCTTTTCAGTGCACCAGTCAATCACATTGTCTACTGTTGCCTGTAGCTCCTGGGCTGTTTGCTCCCTATCTCTCCCCTGCCTATATGCAAGAATATCATCTGCAAATGTTAGTATCCTTCCAACCCCTGGTGCTTCTAGGTTTGCAATCTTGCTTGTATACACATTAAAGAGCACCGGTGAGATTGTTGATCCCTGTGGCAGTCCCGGGGTTAGAATATGTGGCTCTGAGGTCCATGCGCCCAGACGGAGAGCAACCCGACGAGAATGTAGGACGGCTGCTATCCAGTTCACCAATCAAGGATTTACCCCCTTCTCCAAGAATCTTCTTCTGATAGGTTTTAGGAAGAAATCCCTAGGAAATTATTGAGCAAACACAGTAAGTAAATTTTCAAAACATATAATGGAGAACTACAATATACAAAACACTGATCAGACCAGTTGTGCTGTATGGCTCTGAAACCTGGAGTACAACTAAAGGAGATGAAGCTTTGTTACAAACCTTTGAGAACAAAGTCTTAAGAAGCATTTTTGGGCCCATTAGGGATACACAAAGTGGAGAGTGGAAAAGAAGAAGCAACAAAGACATTTATGATCTGTTTAAGTCCCCGATAATCACTGGTATCATGAAGGATAATCGACTGCGATGGCTGGGGCATATAGAAAGAACGGAAGATGATAGGGAAACAAAACTCGCTTACACTCAGGAAATAAATGACAGTAGACCCCGAGGTAGGCCAAGAATACGGTGGAGAGATAATATACATACAGACCTACAAGCACTTGGAATCAGCAACTGGCAAGAGAAGGTCAACCAGAGAGACGAATGGAGACGGCTTGTATCTGCAGCAAAGAACCTCAATGGCTCGGAATGCTGAAGAAGAAAATAATAGAGAACTGCAATTCAAGTACAATAATTTTAATGAAAAATTTTTCTACATTATTTTAATTATTGGTAATTATTTATTATTTAATTTAGTGAGATCCTTGCGCTTGATGCTTGCTGCAAAGAGATTTTATGTCAAGTTCCAATTTAGTTAACTTCAGTCTCAAGTCTCCCCGTTTTGTTATATTCAGCCGATTTCTTCCATTTTCGAATTTCTCCCCCTTAACAATCGAATTGCCCCCCTGTGGGGCGTGGGCCCCACGTTGGGAAACACTGGTCTAATGTCATACGGTAGCTCAGTTATATCTGACTAAGACCCAAAATTCGGCGCTAACAGAAAGCAAGCAGTACCGTCTACTGTCATACGGTAGCTCAGTCATATCTGACTAAGACCTGACATTCGGCGCTAACAGAAAGCAGGTAGTACGGTCTGCTATCATACGGTAGCTCAGTCATATCTGACTAAGACCTGACATTCGGCGCTAACAGAAAGCAAGCAGTACCGTCTACTGTCATACGGTAGCTCAGTCATATCTAAGACCTGACATTCGGCGCTAACAGAAAGCAGGTAGTACGGTCTGCTATCATACGGTAGCTCAGTCATATCTAAGACCTGACATTCGGCGCTAACAGAAAGCAAGCAGTACCGTCTACTGTCATACTGTAGCAGAGCAAACAGTAAACATTGCAGGTGTATTCATGAGGAAGATTGTGCGTCTTATCGAAGAATCCTTTAATTGGTTAATAAACACACATATGGACCCAGTATAACCCTCGTGTAACTGGTTAATTAACACACTTATACAAGACATATTCTAACCGTCCTGTAATTGGTTAATTAACACACTTATACAAGACATATTCTAACCTTCCTCGAACTGGTTAATTAACACACTTATATAAGACATATTCTAACCGTCCTGTAATTGGTTAATTAACACACTTATACAAGACATATTTTAACTGTCCTGTCATTGGTTAACACACTTATATAAGACATATTCTAACCGTCCTGTAATTGGTTAATTAACACACTTATACAAGACATATTTTAACTGTCCTGTCATTGGTTAATTAACACACTTATACAAGTCATATTCTAACCGTCCTGTAATTGGTTAATTAACACACTTATACAAGACATATTCCAACCTTCCTCGAACTGGTTAATTAATACACTTATATAAGACATATTCTAACCTTCCTCGAACTGGTTAATTAACACACTTATACAAGACATATTCTAACCGTCCTATAACTGGTTAATTAACACACTTATACAAGACATATTCTAACCGTCCTGTAATTGGTTAATTAACACACTTATATAAGACATATTCTAACCGTCCTATAACTGGTTAATTAACACACTTATACAAGACATATTCTAACCGTCCTGTAATTGGTTAATTAACACACTTATACAAGTCATATTCTAACCGTCCTCTAACTGGTTAATTAACACACTTATATAAGACATATTCTAACCGTCCTATAACTGGTTAATTAACACACTAATACAAGACATATTCTAACCGTCCTGTAATTGGTTAATTAACACACTTATACAAGACATATTCTAACCTTCCTCGAACTGGTTAATTGACACACTTATACAAGACATATTCTAACCGTCCTGTAATTGGTTAATTAACACACTTATACAAGACATATTCTAACCGTCCTATAACTGGTTAATTAACACACTTATACAAGACATATTCTAACCGTCCTATAACTGGTTAATTAACACACTTATACAAGACATATTCTAACCGTCCTGTAATTGGTTAATTAACACACTTATACAAGACATATTCTAACCTTCCTGTAATTGGTTAATTAACACACTTATACAAGATATATTCTAACCTTCCTGTAATTGGTTAATTAACACACTTATACAAGACATATTCTAACCTTCCTGTAATTGGTTAATTAACACACTTATCCAAGACATATTCTAACCGTCCTATAACTGGTTAATTAACACACTTATACAAGACATATTCTAACCGTCCTGTAATTGGTTAATTAACACACTTATACAAGACATATTCTAACCTTCCTCGAACTGGTTAATTGACACACTTATACAAGACATATTCTAACCTTCATGTAATTGATTAATTAACATAATTATCAATCAATCAATCAATCAATCAATCAATCATGTGCCATGCCGGAAAGCGTGGGCGGTCATGACTCGCCATCTCACTCGATCACCAGAGTCGTGGATCAGCTCAGTGTTCTTGTCTCGACCATGCCATGTGGCCAAGCCATGCAGGTATTTACTTCTCGGTCTTCCTCTTGGTCTGTTCCCTTCGATCTTGCCAGTTGTCACTAAGTTCTCCAGTCCATTTCTTCTCATAACATGTCCAAAAATTTTGACTGTCTACATGCAATTTCTCTAATCAATTTACGATTTTCATTTGTCTCCTGTAGTACTTGGTCATTGGTTTTTCTGTCTGTCCATGGTATTCCTTGCATTTTCCTCAGAAACCACATTTCTGCAGCCATCAGATGTTTTTCAGCTTGACTGCTCATTGTCCAAGTTTCACATCCATACAAAAGAACAGGCTCTTTGTAGCACCTCAACACTATTTCTCTCGTTTCCATTGATATCTTTTTATTGGTCAGTATGATTTTCATCTGGCTAAAGGCTACTTTCGTCATGGCGAATCTTGTTCTAATCTCTACAAGGCATCTCCCATCAGATATTATGACTGTTCCGAGATAATTGTACCGATTCACTTGTTGAAGAATATTCCCATTTACTTGTATATTACATTGTGGGGTATTTCGTTCTTCCTAGTGACGACCATAATCTGTGTCTTTTTACAATTTAATTCCAATCCCAATTGTTCACTGTGTGCAACAACCGCATTTACTAATTGTTGCAGATCCTGCTCATTGTCTGCAATCAATACTGTATCATCTGCATATCTAATGTTATTGATGTTTCGTCCTCCAATGCTGATTCCATTTATATCTTCTACATTTCTGAAAATATTTTCACTGTATAGGGAAAAAAGATCTGGAGACATTACACATCCCTACCTAACACCTCTCTTAATAGGATGATATTGTCCCACTTCATTATCAATCCTTATGGCAGCTTGTTGTTTCCAATATATGTTTTTTATAAGTCTAATATCTTTCGCATCAATTTGTAGATCTGCAAGCATATCCACCATGTTGACATGTCTTACGCTATCGAAAGCCTTTGTGTAGTCAATAAAGCAAAGATGTATATGTTTTCCTACTTTTACATTGAAGTCCTCTATTATGATGTTTATTTCTGAATTTTTACATTTCTTTAAAGCAGGCTCTATGTCATTATACAATTCTTCTACACTATCTTTACTGGATTCTCCTGTTGGGGCATATACTGAATAACATTTATGCCAAAATTTATGCCGCTTAATTTAACTAGTAGAACTCTATCTGACACGGCCCAATATTCTTGAACAGATTTTGATGTTCGCAGGTCCAAAATAATTGCTACCCCCCTTTGTCCTCCAGAATAAATAATCTTTAACTATTCATCTATCTGGATGCCTGCTCCTGTTCTCGTTTCGCACACCCCTAAAATATTAATTTCCTCTCTTTCAATTTCTTGTTTGATGTTATCTAATTTTGCGTCGTCGTTTAACGTCCTAACATTCCAAGTTGCTAATTTTGATGTCTCTGTTCTTGTCTTGCGATGATCTGTCCTTAAGCAAATCATAATAAACTAGGCACTTTTAAAGAAGGTAGTTTGTAGTTGCTTTCCTTCTTGGCAGTGACCATACTGGCCGGGTGACCGTAGCCATTGTCTCTGAAAGAGATCTTCTGCCTACCGTCGCGAAACTTGAGACCATAACCAACAACTATCTGTCGGCTGTCCTCATAATTTCATCCACCACCTACCTGCCTTCCGTGGCTTCTTTTAAACACTTACAATAAACGAATACGAAATACCACACATTCATACACACACATTCACACACATATACATATTCAACATATTGACACACACATACACACATGCACACACATGCACACACAAGGAATATATTATTATATTCGGGGAAGGAATCAATAATTAGTTAATTGACACACATACACACACCCCGATTATATTATAATCCCTTCGGAGAGTCTCGGCAATTGGTTAATTAACACACGCACACACACACACACACACACACACACACACACACACGCATGCGCGCACACACCACACACACATACACCGTATTATATTATAATCCCCTCGGAGAGTATCGGCAATTGGTTATTTAACACACACACACACACACACACACACACACACACACACACACACACACACACACACACGTGTATTATATTATAATCCCCTCGTAGACTCTCCGACGCCGGCTTCCTGGCCTAGAGGTTAGCGACTTTTCTCGGTAATCTCGTATACTCTCGTAAGTAACGTGACGACGTTGAGAATCAGCAGTGGTTCGAATCGCGTCGGTAACTTACGGGGTATGTCAGCCGGCCGCTCAGAAAGCAATGGCTACTGAGCATAATCTTGCCAAAGAAATCAACAATCAGCTGAAAGATGCTGATGTTGACAGCGATGTCCTGTAAAGGATATGCAAACATTTATGTATAGACTCTCCAACAATTGGTTTATTAACACACACACACACACACACACACACACACACACACACACACACACACACACACACACACAAACACACACACATACACACTCGCGCACGCACGCACACACTCGGATTATATTATAATCCCCTTGGAAGGGTCTCGGCAACTGGTTAATTCACACACACACGTACGCACACACACACACACACACACACAAATCGTGAGCACGCCAGGTCCACACACACACACACACACACAAACCCACAAACACATCCCCCCACCCACCCACCCACCCACACACCCACACACACACACACACACACACACACACACACACACTAACCTCCGTAGTATTGCCAAGTTGAGCAGATTGCCGACAACACCAAAGGCACAGGTGCCAGGGATTAGCCATTGGTTAATCACGCTACTGAGCTTGGTGTCCAGGTCTCCTCCCGAGTCGTGGTCGCCGTGGCCTGTAAGATTAACGCACTCTGACATACTTCCGCCAGTTTCTGTGGGTAGTTGAAAGGTTAAAGGTAAAGTTCACGCGATTACGTCATGCTTGGTCTCGAGCAATTACTGCGTAGATTATGAATGAAAAACATTTGTTCTGTCTGTTTGTTTCCGCCTGTCTGTCTGCGTGTTGTTGTTTATTTATGTCTGTCTGTATGACTGTCTGTCGAATTTGTTTGTTTCTGTGTGTCTTAAGTCTGTTTGTCGTTGTCTTTTTATTTCTGTCTGTCTTTTTGTCCTTGATTGTTTGTTTATGTTTTTATGTATGTCGTTGTTTCTTCGTTTCTGTCTGTCTGTTTGTCTGTCTTTGTTTGTTTCTGTCTGTCTGCCGTTGTTTGTTCGTTTCTTTCTGTTAGTCTGTCTGTCCATCTGTCTGCCTTTCTGTAATATTTGTCTGTCTATCTGTTTTTCTGTTCGATCTGTCTGTCTGTTGCTAATTGTTTGTTTGTGTCTTTCAATGGCTCGATGTTTGCGTGTGGATTAACTTTCCCTATTACCAGTGTTCTTCGCCATCAAACGAACTCACTCCGACATGTGAGGTACTTGTAATTTAAGTCTCAAATTCAAGGGCGAGAAATCTACATTTTAGTCTAACTGACCTGTGTATGGTTTGAACCCGCTATTTTGACAGCAGTGCACCAGACGTTTAAAAGCGAGCGCTCTTGTCCATTCGGTCATGCTGGCCTCCAAAAGAAATAGTGTTATAATGAAACAAGTATGGAAGCGATATACAAGAGGAGATCCTTTAAAACCTCTCACGGAAGTGGGGGCTGCGTGGTCTCTAGGTATGGTGTCCGCCTCGAGAGCTGGAGGTTCCTGGTTCAAGCCCCTATGAGGAAGGACCGAGATTTTTTCACGTGGACTTCTAGTAATACAATTTCCCCTGGTCTCTGGGTAGTGAGATCGGACGCCCGTGTGCATTGTTGCGCACGTAAAAACTCCCTTGGTAGTTGGAAATCGAAAAAGAGTAGCCTAACGGCGCTGCCTGGGCAAAATTTCGAGTTAAAAATCTACTCAAAGTATTTCAGGATCCTCGCCGGTGCTACGGAGTTCGTGCACTGAGGTGAGTTTCTCCAAACTCAGGTTTGAGTTAGGAGAAGAACGGAGCACTTATGGGTTACACCCGTGTGCCGTGATGTTGATCCATCGACTAAACTAAACTAAACGATTTACATAACAACTATGCAATATATTGATAGCTTGATAACACAAGTATACAATATGTCTGTTGATTTTATAACTTTCTTCTTCTTCGTTCTACTTTCGATTACTAACTGCTTGTCGTTTGTTTGTTAATTTTTTTTTTATTGCAGTTCCCCTTATTCAAGTGTTAATCATCACTCCTTTCCTCAACTGCTACCAAATATTTCGTTTCGTCTTCGTAGTCTGCCCAGGTTTTGTCGATTTTTACAGCTCGAATTTTATTATTGATTACACGTTAACCGTTTGATTTTGATTTTATATGTATATTTTCGTGTAGTGTTTTTCATGTAATTGTTTCGGATTTTGTGTGTGTGTTTATTTTTTCCTGTGCTGTCGCAGGCTTTGGCCGCTACGTCAATTTTTGTTACTTGTTATCGTGTTTTAGTAACGCCTACCGTCTACTTCTCGTGTATTTTTATCGGTTTTTGATGGAGAAAGGAATGGTGTGTGTGTGTGTGTGTGTGTGTGTGTGTGTGTGTGTGTGTGTGTGTGTGTGTGTGTGTGTGTGTGTGTGTGTGTGTTGGGGTGTTAGGTGGAGAAAGGAATGTTTTGGTGTGTGTCTGTTTTGGGTTGTTAGGTTGAATAAGGAATGTTTTGTGTGTGTGTTTTGGGGTGTTAGGTGGAGAAAGGAATGTTGTATGCGTGAGTTTAGGGGTATTACGAGGAGAAAGGAATGTTGTGTGTGTTTTGGGGTTTTAGGTGGAGAAAGCAATGTTGCGCGCGCGCGCGCTCATGTGTGTGTGTGTTTAGGGGTGTTTGTTGGAGAAAGCAGTGTTGTGTGTCTATGTGTTTTGGGGTGTTAGGTTGAGAAAGGAATGTTGTGTGTGTGTGTGTGTGTGTGTGTTTTGGGATGTTAGATGGAATATTGTGTGTGTGTGTGTGTGTGTTTTTTGGGGGTAAGGTGAAGAAAGAAATGTTGCGTGTATGTGTTTTTATTTTGGGGTGTTAGGGTAGAAAGGAATGTTGTGTGTGTGTGTGTGTGTGTGTTTGTTTGTGTTTTGGGGTGTTAGGTGGAGAAAGGAATGTTGTGTGTGGGTGTGTGCGGGTTTTGGGATGGTAAGTGGAGAAAGAAATACTGTGTGTGTTTGTGTATTTTGGTGTTTTAGGTGGAGAAAGGAAGGTTGTGTATTTGCGTATTTGGGTTTTAGGTGGCGAAAGGAATGTTTCGTCTGGAATGGCTTGCCGTTTCAGAGGTCACAGATTGTAAGAATTGTATGGATGTTCTGCCGTTTTCATGCGGGTGTGCTGGAGAATGAACAGGCTGCTAGGCTGGCAGGCAATGCACCTGTTGGTGATAGATTACCTATGGACAAGGGAGAGGTGATCGAGCGCCTGTCGGACCAGATGGAAATAGCGGTGGAACAGACTGAGCACCCGTATGTGGAGAGAATGTTATGGCGGGGGATCGGCATCGGTTCTGGACGAATCTCAAAACTGACAGGGAAGACAGGTGAATTTTTAATCAGATAGCGGCTGGAAACCATTAGCAGTAGGCCTATGACACTTCACTGGCTGTGCACGAGGGCACGCAGCGCATGTGGGAATGTCCTGAGTGCAGTGATGTCGGTACTAGCTCATAACTCAATCTCGTGTTTTGGTGATTCATCCAATGAATTTTTTTTTTTTTTTGGACGGAAGTGCATCACACCTAATTATGCGGGTCAAACTTGGGCGTGCACATATTTACAGTTTACTTCCTCTGCCAGCTACGTGGCGAAGGCGTTACAAACGCAGTTCGTAATCCCTTATCCTGAGTTCAAAACACTTCTGCGGGCAATTTGGCAGCAGATCGCCTCACGTTGGTTTTCATACAATGTTACGCGTGCCGGTCGTTCAAAAAGCAACGTAAACTTTTTTTGTGTGTTCGCATATCCTTTACAGGACATAGCTGTCAACGTCAGCATCTTTCAGCTGATTGTTGATTTCTTGGCAAGATTACGCTCAGTAGTTTGCCATTGCTTTCTGAGTGGCCGGCTCACATACCCCGTAAGTCATCAACGCAGCGAGAACCGCTACAGATTCTCGTGCAGGTTACGTTACTCACGAGAATATACGGGATTACGGAGAAAGTCTCGACAATGGTAAATTACTGAATGTAAACTTACCAAGAAATCACAATCAGACAAAAAATTCTGGGGTTGACTGCGACGCCCTGTAAAGGATATGAAACTAACTTTTGTAAAACTTACTCTAGACAGATTCAAATATCTAGGCACATGGATAAGATCAGATGGAAAATGCATCATTGAGATACAGAGCAGAATCCATCTATCATGTGCCATGCCGATGGGCGTGGGCGGTTATGTTTTGCCATCTTACTCTATCACCAGAGTCGTGGATTACCTCCGTGTTTCTGTCTCGACTATGCCACGTGGCCAAGCCATCCAGGTATTTACTTCTCGGTCTTCCCCTTGGTCTCTTCCCTTCCATCTTGCCAGTTGTCAGCAAGTTCTCCAATTCATTTCTACTCATAACATGTTCAAAAAATTGTGACTGTCTACGTCAAATGTCTCCAATCAGTTTACGATCTTCATTTGTTTCTCGAAGGACTTGTTTATTTGTTTTTCTGTCTGTTCAAGGTATTCTTTGCATTTTCCTCA
The DNA here is from genome assembly GCA_014155875.1 of Cepaea nemoralis. Lineage (NCBI taxonomy): Eukaryota > Metazoa > Mollusca > Gastropoda > Stylommatophora > Helicidae > Cepaea > Cepaea nemoralis. Next base: position 125,982 of record JACEFZ010028000.1, on the reverse strand, counting down.
GAAACCACATTTCCACAGCCATCAGATGTTTTTCAGCTTGTCTGCTCATCCATACAGTTCTATGTAGCACTTCAACACTCTTTTTCTCGTTTAAATTGATATCTTTTTATTGGTCAGTATGTTTTTTTATCTTGCAAAAGGCTACCTTCGCAATGGCAATTCTTGTTCTAATTTCTTCAAGGCATTTCGCATCAGATGTTATGACTGTTCCGAGATAACTGTACAGATTCACTTGTTTAAGAATAGCCCATTTACTTGTATATTACATTGTGGTATTTCTTTCTTCCCAGTGACGACCATAATCTGTGTCTTCTTATAATTCAATTCTAACCCTAGTTGTTCACTGTGTGCAACAACCGCATCAACTAAATGTTCATTGTCTGCAATTGTTGTTGTTGTTGTGTGTCCATCAAGAATGATGATAACCATTCATTTCATCCAATGAGATTGTAAGTATGGAGCAGTTCTAAGATGGCTGATAAGGCCTATTTTGGCTCGAAATGTTCTTTGACAATGTGGACAAAGAATGCTTGACGTTTCTGGAGGAGGATTTCCTGCAGTGGTTTTTCTGTCCTGCCTTTTCTTCACAGCTCTTGCAGTCCTGGTTGCCTCACACGTGACTGCACCCTTGCGTAATGATGCACGCCACGAATTTCAGTCTCTGGCTACATTCTCCCAGGTGTCGTGATGAATTCCAAAAGCATTCAGTGAGATTTTCAGAGAGTCTTTAAAGCGTTTCCTCTGGCCGCCTTGGGAGCGTTTACCACAACGCAACTCGCCGTAAAAAATCGTTTAGGGAGCCTGTGATCTGGCATGCGAGTTAAGTGACAAGCCCAGCGAATCTGATTCTTCATTAGTATGGTGTGGATACTGGGCATGGACGCTCATTCTAAGACTTCAGTGTCTAAGATGTTGTCTTGCCATTTAATCTTCATTAGCTTTTTAAGGCAGACTGTGTGGAAGTGGTTTAATTTCCTAGCGT
>JACEFZ010028000.1:0-120000 GCA_014155875.1 Cepaea nemoralis | reverse complement strand
GTTGCATATGCCAACAACCAATCATCTGTGATTGCATATGTCAACAGCCTATCATCTGTGATTGCATATGCCAACTGCCAATCATCTGTGATGGCATATGCGAACAGCTAATCATTTGTAATTGCATATGCCAACAACCAATAATCTGTGATTGCATTTGCCAACAGCCAAACGTCTGTAATTACATTTCCCAAAAGACAGCTATTTGTGATTGCATTTGCCAAATTCCGATCATCTGTGATTGCATTTGCCAACATCCAATCATTTGTAATTACATTCTCCAACAACTAATCATCTGTGATTACATTCTCCAACAGCCAATCATCTGTGATTACATTCTCCAACAGCCAATCATCTGTGATTACATATGCCATGCCAGCAGCCAATCATCTGTGATTACATATGCCAACAGCCAATCATCTGTGATTACATATGCCAACAGCTAAGCCAATCATCTGTGATTGCATTTGCCAACAGCCAAACGTCTGTAATTACATTTCCCAAAAGACAGCTGTGATTGCATTTGCCAAAAGCTGATCATCTGTGATTGCATTTGCCAACAGCCAATCATTTGTAATTACATTCTCCAACAACTAATCATCTGTGATTACATTCTCCAACAGCCAACCATCTGTGATTACATATGCTAACAGCCAATCATCTGTGATTACATATGCCAACAGCTAAGCCAATAATCTGTGATTGAATTTGCCAACAGTCAATCGTCTGTAATTACATTCTCCAACAACCAATCATCTGTAATTACATTCTCCAACAGCCAATCATCTGTGATTGCATTTGCCAACAGCCAATCGTCTGTGATTACATTCTCCAAGAGCCAATCATCTGTGATTACATTTTCCAACAGCCAGTCATCTGTGATTACATATGCCAAAAATAAATCATCTGTGATTGCATTTGCCAACAGACAATCGTCTGTGATTACATTTTCCAAGAGCCAATCATCTGTGATTACATTCTCCAACAGTCAGTCATCTGTGATTACATATGCCAAAAATAAATCATCTGTGATTGCATTTGCCAACAGCCAATCGTCTGTGATTACATTTGCCAAGAGCCAATCATCTGTGATTACATTCTCCAACAGTCAGTCATCTGTGATTACATATGCCAAAAATAAATCATCTGTGATTGCATTTGCCAACAGCCAATCGTCTGTGATTACATTTGCCAAGAGCCAATCATCTGTGATTACATTCTCCAACAGCCAATCATCTGTGATTGCATTTGCCAACAGCCAATCGTCTGTGATATTATTGCCAAACATATTTGTTTAGCCTCGTGTCATAGTAACCGTATCCATGACTGCAAGTGCATTTCTACTTGAAGACTAGCCCTGTCTGTTCTGTTTATCCGTTTAATCGTCCTCCAATATTTTTACCCCTGCCTATTGTGTTTATCCGTTTAATAATTCTCCAATTTTTACTGCAGTTAATATATACACTACCGCACTTATCTGTTCGTTTTATTTACATCTGCTTGCTGGATGATTATACACAAGCACACATACATACACGCATGTACAGGAACACACACTCCCTCTGGCATTCAGACGCTCACAAACATAAGCAAGTATTGACGTCATTTGCATGTCATATTCTCGTGATATATTTACCGTGTGTTTATCGCCATCTGCCGTTTGGCTTTCAGTGTTTACATTTTTTTCGCTATGACATCCGTACTGTTTCTAATGTGAATAATATAAAATCAGACGACGTAACGCAGCTTTACAGAACACAACAAAGAACGCCGCAGCGACTAGCCTTTCACCAACAAACACGAAAGCACACCATCACACCAGTGTCTGCCCCGTGTTTATATGTGACGCTTTCGTGTACGTATTTGCAGATGAAGGCTACTCGCCTTAATGTCCTATGTTTCTGTAACTGTGTTCTGTAAAGCTGTATTACTTTCTCTTAGTTTACATTATTTACATTTCCACAGCTTTACCACAGTTTGACTTTAATCATATTTATTATGTCTCTGAAATATCTGTACGTCAGGTGTGTGATCTAGAGACTATCAATCATGAAAAAGAGTGGGTTGAAGTACCGGCAGACAGGACGGACTGGCAAGATGCAATAGTCGTGACTGGGTCGTGAGTGCAAAGAATGGGCAGCGGGCCGCACAGAGTTTGAGATGCAACAACTGATCCACAGTAATACACATCGAGGTGACATAGTGATCTATACTGATGGGTGTGTGGTGAGAAACATAGGAGTGGTTGCGGTTTCATTGCGAAAGCTAATGGACGATTCTTGAAAAAGGAGAGTATGGCATATGAGGTCAGACCTCCAGCACGAGAATGGAGGTGGTGGAAGCAGTAGCATCAGCCTTCAGATGGTTGGGGGAGACCACTGCAACACACATTGTCTTCATCACGGACTCAAGGAGTATGCTTAGTAAGGTGGAGAAAGGAATGGTTTGTGTTGAATGGCTCAACTCGCTTCAGAGGTCACAGATTGTGAGAATTGTATGGATTTTTTGCCCTGGCCATGCAGGAGTGCGGGGGAATGAACAGGTTGATAGGCTGGCAGGGAATGCACCTCTTGGAGGTAGATTACCTATGGACAAGGGAGAGATAGTCGTGCGCCTGTGGGATCAGGGGCGGGGGGGGGGGATACAGTGAGAACGCGTATGTGGAAAGGATGATATTGCGGGAGATTGGCAGGGGTTCTGATAGAATCTCAAATATGAGAGGGAAGACCAGGAGAAATTTCAATCAGAAGGCGGTGGAGTCGATTAGTGTCAAGGTCTCACTTATCTCTAAGTAGATAAGGGACACAATAGAGAGAGAGAGAGAGAGAGAGAGAGAGAGAGAGAGAGAGAGAGAGAGAGAGAGAGAGAGAGAGAGAGAGAGAGAGAGAGAGAGAGAGAGAGAGAGAGAGAGAGAGAGAGAGAAGGAACATAGAAACAGGGAATGAATAGGGGAGAGAATATAAGAGACTCGAACATTCGAGTCATAGGCCAAACTACGCAGTACGCCCAGCCACAACCCGGCAGAAGCGTGAAGGGTGAAACCCCACGAAACGCACGAAGGGGCAAGCACACCGTGTCCACACTCACGAGAGTAGAGGGCAGACGGCCACTGGACATTGACGGGAGAGGGTGTAGCTTCTAGAGGGAGACACATGGACAGAACTTACTTAGATCCTTAAGATATTAACGATAGACCTAATTTGAAATGTTGTGTATAGTATTTGAATGTTTTGCATAATGAATTTGTATGTAATACTATAACCAATGTGCGAGAAGATTATTTCGCCAGATGACAGATATTGTAATAAAGTATAACGACAATAACCGAACTTAGAGTTCTGTCGTATCTGTGCTCGCACTATTCTACCTGTCTGAACCTAAGTTTCTCTATGCCTATTTATGACACGTTGACAGGTAAAATACACGGGAGTTCCAGTCCGTTTTGGCAGTCCCAAGACAGTGTCAAATAACAATTAGAAATAAGACATTGACAGTTCTGGGCCTAGCGAAGTAAAAACTAAAATTTATACACGACATCGACAAAGTCTAGACACTATACAGTAAATATTGTTCTGTTAAACTGGGCTATCCACTTTTGTCTTAAAATATAGAATCATAATGCTAACTCTCATTATAAACATGACATTGACGTGAGGTGACAAAATACTAATGTTTTTCTCTCTAATATCAGGTCGTTCCACGACGCATTTTGTATGATGTAAATTGTCCAGAAAACATCCAGTGAAGCAGAGACATCCAGTGAAGCAGACAGCGATAGTACTGAGGAAGCTTCATTTAAATCAGCTAAGTCCCAAAAATTTACTATAAATTGTATCTCTAAACGATACTCATTTGTTTTCACATGTAAATTTTGTTTGCTATTAATATATATTTGTATTATTGGTATAGATAAGATATTAAGGGACTTAACCAAAAGTTGTATAACATAAATTTTTCAAAGGGATTTAATCTTCCAGAAATAATTATTTTCATAATCTAGAAAATGTCAACACTAGAAAAATGCATTGAGCTAGGGCTAAAGCTAGGGTATACAGAAGACAGATTTGCGGAATGGAGTCAGAAAACACATGCAGAAAATCTAGTCAGGGAAGAAAAAGAACACAAAAAATAGGAAGGATTCACGTTAAATTTGTCTATTTCCGCCAAATTTTTCCTAAGGGCGACAAACTGTACCTTAACCTCATTTGTAATTTTTAAACATAAAATTTGGAATGAGAGATGTGTAAGTGAGAGAGTGAATGTAATAAATGAAGGAATGATGTACATTGCGTGCAAATTGTATGCGCCACCGTTAAATTATAATTTGTACGCGTCTGATGTAAAATGTAACATTTGTCACAAAATGTTTATACATGTTTAGATAGATTACAAGGGAATTAATACCATCAATCTAAGAATCACTGCTCGAAAGTCCAGGTCATGAATTACACATATCAGGTGAATCATGACAAAGGAAATTCTAGCTCGTGACACTTAGAGAAATCCTAACACCATAAATAGCAACAACACACAAGTATCTCATACACTAAAGACATCAGTTCAAATACACATATTCAACACTCAAGAAAAACAGTTAACGCACAGACACTTTTATAGAACAACAGAAGGGAGATTAGTAGACACTAACAGGATAACAGGGACATAAGTAATTAGTGGATGAAAACAAAATATTTGTATATTATACACTACCAACATACGTAAGTAAAAAATTGTATACAGGTACACATTAAGGGGCAATGGCTTGCAAATATTCTTAAAAGGGCCAAGCCAATCTGCCTTGATGACACTCTGTAATAAGGGGCCATTGTCCAGGACATCATGTTTGGATGTCTGAGAAGGGCGCATTTGGAGAACGCAAGTTCACAATCTTAGTCGTCAGGGAACTTCGGTCTGGATAGCTTAATTTAAGAATAGAAAGAGAAGTAGACTCTTCAGCAACCACCCGAGATAGCAGTACTCAACGTACATTAGTTGCTAGTGCGGCAATACATATAACAGAGTTACCATCTACTAGATTACTATCCTGAACCATAGATTTATTCCCGTGATCCCTTGACAGAATTAGTTCCAACTAATTAAGAAATACCAAACTCATAGGAAGGGGGGATGGCGGACCATGTCAAGGTCTCACTTATCTCTAAGTAGATAAGGGACGTAATAGAGAGAGAGAGAGAGAGAAGGAACATAGAAACAGGGGATGAATAGGGGAGAGAATAGAAGAGACTCGAACATTCGAGTCATAGGTCAAACTACGCAGTACGCCCAGCCACAACCCGGCAGAAGCGTGAAGGGTGAAACCCCACGAAACGCACGAAGGAGCAAGCACACCGTGTCCAAACTCACGAGAGTAGAGGGCAGACGGCCACTGGACATTGACGGGAGAGGGTGTAGCTTCTAGAGGGAGACACAGGGACAGAACTTACTTAGATCCTTAAGATATTAACGATAGACCTAGTTTGAAATGTTGTGTATAGTATTTGAATGTTGTGTATAATGAATTTGTATGTAATACTATAACCAATTGTGCGAGAAGATTATTTCGCCAGATGACAGATATTGTAATAAAGTATAACGACAATAACCGAACTTAGAGTTCTGTCGTATCTGTGCTCGCACTATTCTACCTGTCTGAATCTAAGTTTCTCTATGCCTATTTATGACACGTTGACAATTAGTAGAGTGACTCTACGCTGGCTGTTCAACGAAGGGACAGAGCGCTTATGGGAATTTCCTGCGTACAGTGATGTCAGTTCTTAGTTCAACTCAACTCAGCCCAATTCAACTCTTATGTCTCTATCTGGATACCTACCATCATATACGAAGGGGCTTCAAAATGAACCGTTAAAGTGTGGTAGAAATTACAATAACCATGCCATTGTGTTGTAATCTGTCAATATCGTTGCTAAGTATTTCAAGAGTGTTCAGCGCGTGCCATTGTGGTGCAGAAGAAAACAGCGATGTCATAATGACAGTTTAAAAATGGCCGCCCCACTTTTGACATGGCCTAAAGAAGAGCAGCGTTTTTTGATCAGTGAAGGGGTGAAACCTATAGCAGTCATCGGCGAATGAAGGTCCGGTATGGTGATGCATGCCTGTCAGTCCAGCAAGTGTATGAGTGAAATAGGAAGTAGGAAGCTTTTTGCGGAGCTCGTGCTTTGTGCGAGACTTTTGGCAGACCGCCCTGTGGAAAGGGAAAAATAAAACTCGATGCCATGAAGTCGATTCTTTTGCCTTTGAGACCATTTTATTAAATATTCAAACTCAGAACATGAAATGAGAACGAGCGGACTTTATTGTCAAATTAAGAATTTGGCACGCAGGCCCGTCAGACATTCTTCCCTTCTTATCTATCTGCTTTCATACATTATTTCATGCATACATCACTTATGAAGCTAATCTTAGACAATAACGCCAACAGCAGGAACAATATACGCATTGTAGACGCATAGAAAATTTGCAATAATCAATAACACATGACTCACTAAAACTAATGTTTAGCATAGCAGTTATAATTAGCTAAAATAGGCCATCCTGCGGGAATCGACTGGGCTATATGGGATAAAACCCGGTGGAACGAAGCCGGTCTCTTTACTTTATACACTTCTTCTTCAGCTCTCCGAGCCATTGAGGTTCTTTGCTGCAGATACAAGCCGTCTCCTTTCGTCTCTCTGGTTGACCTTCTCTTGCCAGTAGTTGATTCTAAGTGCTTGTAAGTCTGTATATATATATATTATCTCTCCACCGTCTTCTTGGTCTACCTTGGGGTCTACGGTCATTTATTTCCTGAGTGTAAGCGAGTTTTGTTTCCCTATTGTCTTCCATTCTTTCTATATGCCCCAGCCATTGTAGTCTATTAGCCTTCATGACACCAGTGATTAGCGGGGACTTAGACCATAAATGCTTTGTTACTTCTTCTTTTCCACTCTCCACTTTGTGTATCCCTAATGGGTCCAAAGATGCGTCTTAAAATTTTGTTCTCAAAGGTTTGTAACAAGGCTTCGTCTCCTTTCGTTGTACTCCAGGTTTCAGAGCAATACAGCACAACTGGTCTGATCAGTGTTTTGTATATTGTGATTTTGGTGTTACGAGATAGCGCCTTTGATTTTAGTAGATGGTTGTAGTGCATAGTATATCTTATTTCCAGAATTGATTCTAGTTTGTATTTCTTCCCTTATGATGTTGGAGCAGTTGAAGATTGTACCCAGGTATTTGTATGTTTCCGTTCTTTTAATGGTCATATTATCTATTTGTATATGGCCAGAGTTTTTAGCCATTCCTTCTCTTGAAATTACCATATATTATGTCTTATCAGACCCATCTGTTGGGCTTTTTCTTTTAAGTGAGTCAATATTTCTAATGTCTTCATTTTCCCCTATAATATCTATATCATCTGCATAACCAAGCAGCTTGGATTTTCCTCCAATATTACATTCCTCCATTACCTTCCTTACAACTTTCTCTAGAGCTAGATTGAAGAGTAGCGGCGATAGTGCATCACCCTGTTTCAAGCCAGATGTTATTTGGAAGGGGTCTGATTTCCTGCCTTTATATATTACTATATTATCAGAGTCTTCCATGCATTGTCTGGTTATGTTGATTAACTTCCTTGGTATTCCAAATTCCTGCATAGCATTCCATAGACTATTCCTATGGACACTATCATAACCTTATACACACTATAAAAAAATTAATCCATAAGTTGCTAAGGCCAGCCTGCGTATAAGTTCTTTGGTAGATATTCAAGATATTGAAGATATTCCAGATATTCAAGTTATTTGAGAAATTCAAGACATTCAAGATATTTAAGATATTCAAGATATTTAAGATATTCAAGATATTCATGATATTCATGCTATTCAAGATATTCAAGACATTCAAGATATTCCAGCAATTCAAGATATTAATTATTGTCAGAGACCTAAACGTATGTGAGACGTTAGAGACAGTATCTACAGGACAGTATAGAATAGAGACAGTACCTACAGGACAGTTTAGGATAGAGACAGTACCTACAGGACAGTATAGTATAGAGACAGTACCTAAGGACAGTATAGAATAGAGACAGTACCTACAGGACAATATAGAATAGAGACAGTATCTACAGGATAGTATAAGATAGAGACAGTACCTACAGGACAGTATAGAATAGAGACATTGCCTGCAGTACAGTATAGGATAGCGACAGTACCTACAATACAGTATAGAATACAGACAGTACCTACAGGACAGTATAGAATAGAGACAGTACTTACAGAACAGTATAGAATAGGGACAGTACCTACAGGACAGTATAGAATAGAAACAGTACCTACAGGACAGTATAGAATAGAGACAGTACCTACAGGAAAGTATAGAATAGAGACAGTACCTACAGGACAGTATATAATAGAAACAGTACCTACAGGACAGTATAGAATAGAGACAGTACCTATAGGACAGTATAGAATAGAGACAGTACCTACAGGACAGTATAGAATAGAAACAGTACCTACAGGACAGTATAGAATAGAGACAGTACCTACAGGAAAGTATAGAATAGAGACAGTACCTACAGGACAGTGTGGCATATTAAAACGTCCTTACCCTTTCCTAGCATTGACTCCCTTAAAAATAAACAATCCCTAACAACTACTGGTTAAGTATCTTACTTAGTGTAGGAGAAGGAAAGAAAACAGAGCCTAATTTATTTGGCAGTAGGTTAAAAATTTGGCCTTAGGTTTCTTTCACGTACCTGGCAAGACCGGGACTGATTGAAAAACAAAGGCTCAGTGTAGCCATTTTGTTCAGTGCATCACAAAGAGCAGACATGTAAAAGTTTTCCCTTCGGGGAAAGGCAATTTTGCCGTAAAAAAAACAACAACACCATCATTCTCTGCAGCTATTGGTATTAACGTAACCACGTATTAAACGGATGAAAACACAACTGGAGAGAAAATTCAAGAGTACCTTACCTGTTATCTTGAGGGAACAACACAGGGAACGCCAGTATGAGAGGGATATACATGTGTAACAGTAGTTTTACAAAGACTAGTAATCCACATCCATAACTGAAAGTGAACCAACAACTTGATTGTATGGAAGACTATAAACAGGAACCATAAATGGGCTTTTAACTTCTCACTGAACTGATTATATCAAGTAGGAGACAGTACGTCTGAACCTACATAACAATGTTTGTTCCCAAGTTGAAAATAGTCTAAAACCTGGAGGGAGGCAGACGACGATCAATGTACGCCAAGCGACGCAAAATTGCTAGTAATTCAACACCAAAGCAATAAATACAGAGTGAAACTCAAACACATCAGGTTAGAATTACTAATAAGGATTCTAGCGTAAAATAGATCTCGATTAGAAGGAAAAGCAGAGAGAGAGAGAGAGAGAGAGAGAGAGAGAGAGAGAGAGAGAGAGAGAGAGAGAGAGAGAGAGAGAGAGAGAGAGAGAGAGAGAGAGAGAGTAAGCTAAGAATTAACTCAGTCTGACAGATTTATGTTCTCCGTAATATTCGTAATATTCGGTCCAGAATGGAAATCTAGAAAAGTTGGACCTTTGTTTACATGTTAGACGAGATTCTCCGAGTAAACCCGAAAGAGAAAGGGACACTACTCAAACTGATTGTTATTAAAACTGATCGGGAAAATCCCATAACTTGACTAATAACCCAAACACATGATGTGTTGGATGAAAATGTATACAACAGGAACCATCTTTAGCTTCCTTTAAATATCAGATCTATAGTTAAAACAAACGTCTAACTTACAGGGAGACGGGCGAGTTTAATATGCTATCAGTAGATGCAGAATTAACCGTTGGTTTTAACATAATCTCAAGATTGATAATCTAAGGAGAGAGAAATCAAGCTGTTATATATCCCAACTAGTCATATTTACGTTAGCAGTGGTTACACATAGACCATAATGAACTACAAGGAGAGAAGAGACTTTCTGCTGGGAAAAGAATCTGAGGGGAGTGGACGCACAAAACCCAGAATCAGCAAAATGCAGATGTTAGATTTTTAATAACCCATGTAGGAGTACTCAGGACTTTCTCCAGTTCCTAACGTCAGACTAAATATATTGGGAAAAGAAATTCAGCAAATGATCTCATATGAAGAGTATCATCTGGCTATTGCAAGCTTAATGATGATATTTCAATTGCTTCAAAAAGTCGGTTTGATGCAGACAAACCAGTACTTCAAAGTAGCAAATTATCAGATAACCACGCATATTTCAAACAATAGCTGACAACAGTGGAGAGGGTGCTACACTTGTTTTCACTAAAAGGGAAATAAGCCTTTATGGTTATGCCAGTTGTCGTGACTATAAGAAAATGGGCGTGGCTCTGATAAATTTTAACATAGAGGAGAATGGTAGTAAAACGTAATGGTATACTAGGTGCGTCAATGTAAAGACGGAAATTGTAGAGTACTATAAGACCATTTCTTCTAAAAGGAATAAATGGCTTAAATGGGGGAGGCATGTGGCATATTAAAACGTCCTTACCCTTTCCTAGCATTGACTCCCTTAAAAATAAACAATCCCTAACAACTACTGGTTAAGTATCTTACTTAGTGTAGGAGAAGGAAAGAAAACTGTAACAGTATAGCTTAGGAGTAAAGAGTTAGGGAATGCTGCGCATTCATTAACTAGTGGGAAACCATAGTTGGTGAACGTGTGTGCACGAATGGATAGACGTATCCAGGGCTTGCACACACGTCACTTGGGGACTGGGAATTCAAGAGGTAAACAACAAGAATGTCGGAGTTTTCCATCATGTTGAAGATGAATGATTTTCACCTAATAAACGTATGAATTTATAAAAGACGAGACTTGTCCACTATATTATCACGTGCCTTCCACACTCAGCATTGTTATATCACCACGGCCACTGTGATATAGGCTGAATTGGTGCCGTCGACCTCAAGATTGCAAACATGGGATGTAGCGAAGATTGTTGACAAGCAAAGAACAAACGAAGGAGTGTTTTGTCTACGTCTGGAAACAGATGTTATGGAAGTTTTCAAGTAATTAATAAGAGACGCAACAACTAAAAGCCCGCCCAGGGGTAGTTGTTGTGATTTCTCAGTGTTTATTAAGAGGATTTCTCAGTAAAGGTCAGAAGGTTTGATAATCTTATTTTATAGAAAGACTGATAGTTTTGTATGCATAACTCAATAATATACAGTGCCCTGATCGCTGACCTACGCTGTTTTTTTTGATGAGATCAAGAATTGCCGTTTTACAGCGAAAATTGCAAATAATATAATGATGTCGCTGCTGATTGCATCTTACGATTTATAAAGTAACCTTGTACCTCGGGAAATAAATTGTCTTTACACCCGAACGATCAGCTCCAAATAAAACAGAGAACTATCGAGAATGGAAAAATTTATGAGCATGGTTTCAGCTCACTGGACTGTTTGAGGTGGAGTCAAGGTCAAATTGCACTTTCTGTAATTCTCGAATCAAGCTGGTCAACAGTCACTTCAGCTAAGTGAAGGCGTTGATGAATCTGGTCAACTTGTCTCAAGTCAAATTGGTTTCAATTGATTTAAACTGACTGTTGTTGGAACGCCACATAACAAGTAATGTTCCGAGTGCTGAAACAGAGTGGCCATCGTCAGGCTTGAATCCATCCATTGTTGACTTGCTCGTTTTTTCTCTGAAACGTATGGATGTTCCAGATATGCTGTCGTGTCAGATTTGCTGAGACCGTTAAATGTTGTCGGTTGAAATACAGTGAAGGTGACCTTGCTTGTCGGAAGGTAAACTCCAGAATTTTTAGTCAAGCAATCGATCAATCAATTAATCAATCAATCAATTAATCAAGCAACCAATCGATCAGTCAATCAAGCAATCAATCGATCAGTCAATCAAGTAATCAATCGATCAATTAATCACGCAATCGATCAATCAGTCAATCAATCGATCAATCAATCAAGCAATCAATCAGTCCGTATTGTATCGAGCGTTGTAAATTTAAAAGCCAAACGAGCATAATCAGCGGCATGTAAACAACTGGAAGGAATCGACTTCGATTGAGGTGAGAAGTCCAGAGGCTCTTCTTTTTCTGCTCCTTTCAAGTTTTGTCGATCAGAGTCCTTTTTATAGTCAAGATCCTCGATTGGAATTTTTTGCATCAGGATGGTCAATTAGAGTCTCTTTTATCAGGATTCGCGATTGGAACTGGAACTTTTTTTCATCAAGATCATCGGTTGGAATCTTTTTCGTCTAGGTTAGGTAATGGATAGTTTTAGATTAATTAATTGAACAGAATATTTCTTGATGATTACTTTGAAATAATATTGTATGAAAATATTTGTATATTATATTGCTTGATAATTTCCATTATAGAATTTTAGGATGGAGCCCCAAGATTTTTCTCAGGTATTGAGTGGAGTTGGCGGAGCAATATCAAAGTTGGATGCAGTATTGAGACAGCAAAGTGTAATCAGTGATGTGGAGAGATTTAATGGACAGGCGAATCAGTTTAAGAAATGGGTTATTTCTATTGAGAAACATGCTTATCTAGTGAACGCTACAGATGAGGATAAAAAGAATTTAGCATATAGAACTAGTACAAGTCCAGTTTCTGACCATATAAGAAGAAAGCTAGAAGCGGGAGGAGATGAAACCTGGGAACAATTCAAAACCGACCTGGCACATAAATACGCAGAAATTACTGATCCACAACACGCATTCTCAGTGTTGCGACAAACGAGACAAAATATTACGGAAAGTGTACAGCTATACAGTGATAGGTTAATCAATTTAGCTGAGGAGTCATTTTTGGGACAGAATGTACGAGCTGAAGAAGTGGAACGGATGTTGGTGGGGATTTTTGTTGATGGGATTAGGTCAGATGGATTGAAATTTAAGTTATTGAGAGAGAATCCTGCAAGATTGTCACAAGCGGTAGATATCGCCATACAAGAAGAAAGCTTGAGGAGAAGGTTTAGATTGAGAGTAGGACGAGAGTTAGGTAGTAGTTCGGAGGATAGAATTGAAGAACCTATGGAAATAGGACAGTATAGACATGGATGGAGAGGAAGACGAGGAGAAGTACAGATGGTACAAAGAAACACTAACGTATATAATCAAGGTAGAGAAGGACAAGTGAGAAATACTGTAAGAAACATGGAAGGTAACACAAATAACACGAATGTGGTTTGTTGGGGATGCCACCAACGTGGGCACATTTTTCGCTTCTGTGGTAACAGACGTCTCCCATCGAATACACAAAATAATAGAGGTGTTCAGACGAGTACACAGAACAGAACTGCAAATAGCAGATCAGCAAATGGGAATTATGGAGAAATGCAGAGAAATTTTAGAAGATCAGGAAATCAGGGAAATTGGCAGTCCCGCTTACTGAACAGGATCGGCAGTAGGGGGGAAGATAGTAAGATCCAAAAGATGCATCAATGTATTAAAAACCCAAATGATGAGTATAATAGGACATTTAGAAATAAAAAACATAAGAAGTTATCTCCCCAAGGCGAGATAAAACAGTTGTCACTAAATATGGTTGATCCTAGCTCATGTATAGTAGAAATAGGAAAATATAAAGTTAGAACATTAGTTGACTCGGGAGCACAAGTTAGCGTGATTAAAGAAACATTTTTATATCGAATGTTAAAAAATTGTAAAATATTTAGAATTCAGGAGAATCTTCATTCGGTAACTGGACACAGATTAGAAGTGCTTGGACAAACGATAATAAATTTTAAATTAGGAGGGATAAATGTTAGGCATATGTTCCATGTGGTCAAGGATTTAAATAGAAATATGATATTGGGTAGAGATTTTTTATTGAAAAATGGGGTGAGACTTTTTTTTGATTTGCATAAATTAAAATTCCAAGATGTGTATGTAGATTTGGAAGAGGATATGCATGTGTCGACACTAGTTAGAGTCAAAACGACCATGAATTTGAAACCACAAACGGTTAATTTAATACAGGCAAAAATGAAAAAAAACCCATACTTTTCGGTTGGACAAACAGTTAAAATAACAGAATTAGAGAGAGAAATAATACAGGAACCTGGCTTAGAAGTCACCGATGGGTTAATAGTACTAGATAGACATCTCAGCTTTCCAGTGATGCTCCTAAATAATACAGGAAAAAATATTACATTATATAGAGGTTGTGTAATCGCTAAAGTAGAGTATAGTGAAAATAACATGTTAACTATAGACAAAGAAAACATATGGGGAAATAAGTATTCAGAAACTCCCATGATTAGAAATAATGTCGGAAATAAGTATAAAAGAAGCTGGAAAAGACGAAATGATGAATTGATCCATACATTTAAGAAAAGTCCATCTCAGATAGATACAGTTGATAAAAAGACAAGAGAACAAGAATTGTTATCACAATTAAAAGCTCCGCCGGAAAATAGGGAAATATTAGAAAAGTTCGTGAAAGAAAATCAAGACGTTTTTGCGATTAGTGATTTAGAATTGGGTAAGACAAAAACAGTTACAATGGAAATAGATACAGGAGACCATCCACCAATTAGTTTAAAACCATATAGAACTCCATTAAGAAATAGAGAAATTGTGGAAAAGGCAATAGAAGATATGTTGAAAGCAGGGATAATAACAAGATCAAAGTCAGAATGGTCATCTCCGGTCGTCATAGTAGCCAAACCTGATGGTTCGAGCAGGTTCTGTTGTGACTACAGGGCGTTGAACAAAATCACTAAGAATGTAGCGTACCCACTGCCAGTGATTGATGATATTTTGGGGTTGCTTAATGGCTCCACATTCTTCACGACGCTAGACGCAAGGTCAGGATTTTGGTGTATTCCGATGTCGAAGGACGCGCAAAAGAAAAGTGCTTTCTGTACTCATATGGGTTCTTACGAATTCTTACGTATGCCGTTCGGGGTTCGAACTGCCCCGTCTCACTATATGCTCTTAATAAATGAAGTTTTAGAAGGTATGCAAAAGTTTGCTCTAGCATATATAGACGACGTTCTGATTTTTACGAAAGGAGATGTGGAGGATCATTTAAAACATATTAGACTAGTATTTGACAGGTTAAGAAGGCATGATGTTAAATTGAAGCTTAGTAAGTGCCAGTTCTTAAAAACAGAAACAAAATATTTGGGGTATATTATAAATAGAGAAGGAATTAAACCAGACCAGGAAAAGATAAAGGCTATTAAAGAATTACCTCCTCCAACTAACATAAAGGAAGTACGTGCGTTTATAGGAACCTGTGGGTATTATAGGCGGTTTGTCCCAGCATTTTCAAAGATTGCAGAGCCAATTACAAATTTGACGGGTAAATACGCTAGATTTAAGTGGGATGATGAGTGTCAAAAAGCATTCGATTTTTTAAAAAACAGTTTAACAGTAGTACCACTATTGACGCATCCAGACTTGAACAAACAATTAATACTATATACAGATGCTTCGGACAATGCAATAGGAGCATGTTTGGTTCAACCATATGAAGGAAAAGAGTCTGGAATACCAGGGGTTAAAAATGAAAGGCCAATCTACTTCTTATCTCATAAGCTTAGCAAAACTCAACGCAAATGGCCGATTATTGAGAAAGAAGCTTATGCCATACACTACGCTCTACAAAAACTAAATTACTACTTACATAATGCCAATTTCATTATTAGAACTGATCACATGCCATTAAAGTCTATATTAGAAGCACCAATACAAAATAGGAAAATACAAACGTGGGCATTGAATCTACAGGGATACAATGCTACAGTGGAATATGTTTCAGGAAAACATAATACATGCGCCGATCTTTTGTCTAGGATCCCGTATCCACAGTCATCAGGGAACACGGAAGATGAAGCTGAACCAGAGATAGATGATCGAAACTGGCAAGTAAATATATTAGATTCTGCCATAATAAATAGAGAAAACTTTGAGAGTTTACCGTCGGATCAAGAGTCTGAACCTACAACAGAAGACCCACATTTGGAACAGTTTAATATGAAAGATGAACAAGAATTAGATCCAAAAATAGTACAAATAAAAAGAAAACTGAAAGAAACAGGGGAAAATAGTTTTAAAAGAAAATTTGTAGAGCTACAAGAAGACAATCAATTATATTATATCAGTGAAAAAGGTGAAGGAGTAAGAAAATATATTCCGAAACATTTAGAACGAGAAGTTTTAAAGGCATATCACGATAATAATGGTCATTTTGGACGAGATAAGTTGGTTAAGGCTATTAGCAGTAAATATTACTGGCCGAATTTATTTAAAAGCGTATATGAATATGTTGAAGCATGTGAAAAGTGTAGGTTAAGAAACATGAGGATAATTAAATGTCCCTTACAGGATACTGATATTCCTCAATTTCCAATGCAGAAAGTAAGTTTGGATATTTCAGGTCCTCATCCAAAAACATTATCGGGAAATGTATACCTACTACATATCGTAGATTCATATAGTCTCTGGCCAGAAGTTTATCCAATTCCAGACAAGAGTGCTGATTCAGTTATAAATATGCTTTTACAAGAATTTATACCAAGGTTTGGGTGTCCACAAATAATACTTACAGACAATGGGAAAGAATTTGTAAATAGAAAGTTTGAAAAATTGGTAAAAGATTTGAATATAAAACACATTAAGACTTCATATTACAGACCAACTTCGAATGCTAAAAATGAGCGACAACATAGGACATTATACAACATACTAGCGAAAAATGTAGAAGAACACGATATGGATTGGGATCTTTATTTGGGAATAGCATTAGCGGCGATCCGTACACACCAAAATGAAGGAACAGGTTTCTCACCATTTTACTTAGTACATGGGAGAGAACCAATATTACCAATTGACAATTTATTAAAGCCTAGGAGAAAATATATGGGGGAGGATTTTCAGGAAACAAGATTACAAGAGATGCACAAAGCACATGTACGTTTAAGAAATAATATAATTAAGGCTCGAGAAAGACAGAAGAAATACGCAAATAAAAATGCACACTTACAAGAGTTCAACATAGGTGATAGAGTTTATTACAAAAAACATAGGAAAAACTCTAAGTTTGATGCTCATTGGGTCCCGGGATATTATATTTTAGAAAAGAAGGGTCCAGTATCGTATACTATTAAGAACCAAGTTACAGGGCATGTTGCACGTTCACATGTGGAGCACTTAAGACGGGATAATGAGGAAAAAGATGCAGAGAATAATAATAATAATTATTATTCAGAAGAATTGTCAGATGGACAGATTGTCAGACAAACGGAATATCCAATACCTATAGAGAATGGGAAACAAGTAACAACAGCATCTACTACGGCTGAACAAGAAGAAACAATACCAAAAACAGTCGTGATAGAGGAAAACAACACGTATGACGATTATAATAATGAAGAATCAATCGAGGAAAAAATAGAAGCACCATTTATGAATACAAGACAGGCAGTAAAAAGAAAGTTAGATAGACAGAAAGAAAGAGAAATTAAGAGGCAAAGGAAGTTTAGACTGAATTCTTCAAGTGATGAAGATATGCCACTGTTTGAAAATTTATTAAGACGTCAAGACAGAAAAATTAGATTGGATTTAGAAAGGAAGAGATTAGCGGTTGCTAGTAATGGATATACAGATGCAGAACAAGAGATGGATGAAAAGTCAGAAACTGATGAAGATGCTGATATGAAAGAAGATAGTTCTCCTCAGGAGGATGACGATATTGATGTAGATATTGCACTTATAGAAAAAAATTTGAAGCTATTAAGAAAATGGAGAAGAGATAAATAGTGCGGTAGAATATTCTGTAGATTGCAGATAGAAGAAGAAGTTAGACAAGGTATTTATGTATTTCCAAGGAAGGAAGTTGGCAACTTAATCAAGAGTTGTTGGGATGAGTAGACATAATATGGTAGTAAGTTCAGACTTATTGATATATGCTTTGTGATCATTTTGATTTTTAAGTTGAAGTGTTGAGTTTTTCTTAGACGGAAAATAATTGATTAAGTCATAATATGTATGTATATATATGGTCTTTCATTTCATAACATATGTTTAATTTGATTAATGTGTGGGGATAAAGATGATGTCAAAGAATGAGGGGGTTGATATTGTGTAGTCTGTTGTTTGACTTCAATTGTTCTTTATAAAATGTGAGGATAATTTAACGTTGCTTTTATTGAGTTATCCTGGGTGTGTTTAAAATGATTACTGGCTTGACGTTCAGTTAGGGGAAAAATGAAGAGTTGTTTTTGGGAACTTACAGAAAATGTGAAATAGACGTTGAGTTGTTTAACGTATATAACGTTTATAAATTGAGGGTGAAACATGGTTGAGTTAAGGAGGAAGTGGTAGTGATTAGTGAAGTGATTCAATATGTTGTAATGGAGGAGTATATTTAAAAGTGGCTGGGGGTATCAGCAAAAATTGATATTACAGGTGGTTTGGAAAGAGTTAAAATGGGGGATTGAAATAGGGACTACATTAGTTGGTTCGTAACGTAAGTACATGGATTGGAGTGACGGGCGATATTGGGTAAATGGGGAGTTGAAATAGGAGCTGGGTTGAACAGCGTTTAATGGGAGAAAATGGGGGGAATGCCAGGTTGAATTTTGGCATTTAAATAAGTGGACACTGGAAGAAGAAGACTGTACGTAACAGTATACTAATAATTTGGAGGTTTTGAAGGAATGGTTGAATTTGACGAGCTGTATAATACAAAATGGTTGTAGTGTTGGATCAACTTTTTGATAACAACAATTATTATTGACGAAAATGAAGATAAATTTTAGAAACTTTATTTTTATAAAGTTTTGAGAATGCATGGGAAGAGAAATGTGGTTACTTCTTACTTTTTCCCCTTACTTTCTATATTTTTTTAAGGTGCGCACCTACCAAATCTAACCTATCCAACCTAACTGACTTAACTAAACTTTTCTGTCTATCCTGGAATAGCGAGAATGTGAATAAGGGAGAAAAAGATAAGGGAAATATCTTCAATTTTTGTCAATCATAATTTAGATGGACACTTTAATAGTGGTTCACTTATGGAGAATTTTGTAGAGAGTTTTGTGGAGAACTTTATAACGAATTTTGTAGAGAGTTTTGTATTATTGATATAGTATGAAGTATATCTCTAGTTAGCATTTGGCTATGATGAGATAAGAGGGTGAGAATTGAGTTGAGAAATATGTGGGATTGTTGGGCAGGTATAGTAGAGTTAAGTGGTTAAGAGTTGGGGTTGAGATTTTTTCAGGAAAAAATCTCCTTGAAGAAGGGGAGGTATATGTAACAGTATAGCTTAGGAGTAAAGAGTTAGGGAATGCTGCGCATTCATTAACTAGTGGGAAACCATAGTTGGTGAACGTGTGTGCACGAATGGATAGACGTATCCAGGGCTTGCACACACGTCACTTGGGGACTGGGAATTCAAGAGGTAAACAACAAGAATGTCGGAGTTTTCCATCATGTTGAAGATGAATGATTTTCACCTAATAAACGTATGAATTTATAAAAGACGAGACTTGTCCACTATATTATCACGTGCCTTCCACACTCAGCATTGTTATATCACCACGGCCACTGTGATAAAACAGAGCCTAATGCATTTGGCAGTAGGTTAAAAATTTAGCCTTAGGTTTCTTTCACGTACCTGGCAAGACCCGGACTGATTGAAAAACAAGGGCTCAGTGTAGCCATTTTGGTCAGTGCATCACAAAGAGCAGACATGTAAAAGTTTTCCCTTCGGGGAAAGGTAATTTTGCCTTAAAAAAAAAACACCATCATTCTCTGCAGCTATTGGTATGTTATATCTACATTATTAAAATGTATTAATGTACTTTTATAAAGTACATATACCAGTATGTTTAATTAAGAATCAGTTAGAATGATAATTCAACAGTTCTTATAAACTAGTCTGATTTGATTTTTAGTACTGAAGCACATGTGGGTGCCACGCTGTAATTTTTCCTATGTTTTACAATTACAAATCCCTATGTTAAAATCTTTTATAGGCATTATGAGCTTATATCTAACTAATAGTGCTTATAACCTATAAATATTATGTGTACTGTAGAGTATCAACTCTCATGCCAGAAACTCTTCTCAATTTAGGAACAGACTCCTGATCCATACTTCAAAGAAGAAAACTCGTTTCTGTCAATTTCATATTCCTATGAATAATAACTTCTATGCATGGTGAACTATATCTCACTATCTATGCTTAGAAATCTGCAAATAATCTATGTACTGTAAAGATTGAACTCTAAAGAACATTTTCAAAGAAACATTTTCTCAATGTAGGAGCAGAATCCTGATTCATACTTCACAAGTAGAGAACTGGTGTCTGCCACTTTCAAATATTCTATGTAGTGTAAATTCACTGTTAAGGATGTTTCTGAACTTGTTTTATCCATGCGGGGACATACAAATGATTACGCATATTCCTGACTCTTAATCAGGGGATAAAATGCTTTGCCACATTCTAATCTGTAACTTAGTACTATAGTGCTACATTTTAGTACAGTCCTTTTGTTAACAGATTAGGAACCACTCCACATGAGTGATGAACATATAATCATTTCATAAAATAGTGCTAGGGAAATGCCATGTTTGAGAATATAAATTCTAGAACAAAGAAAGTAAACGCTTGATAAAAATGAATGTTCGGATAGGATGTACCTTCAATCCCCATCGCCTCCCTGTAGTAGGAACAGAAGCGAAGATTGATGTGAATAAATTGCTTGCAATATTCAGAAGACTGGACCATGCAGCGTAAGTTATTCTAATAAATACACTCCGAATCATAGCAGTCATTGGCAAAATATATCACAGTTACTATCCTCATGTGCGGTACTCAGTGGGGGAAAAACAATGTATGGTTTAGTTTATGGATTAACCCCTGAAGAAAATTCAAAACCATTGGCTCCGGCGATAAATTTTATGATTAATATTATTATGTATGATTATCATGTACTTGATATCAGAGAAATGTATGTTAGTTTTCTATGTTATGAGAACTTTTCTATGTCCTGATTGTTACTCCTTACTGTGGAAACTTGAGATGAAGTATGAAACCTGTGTATGTCAGTAATTAAGAAGACAATGTTGAAAAGCCTTGGCCTAATGCTGATTATAGTGCCGGAAGGAAGACGCGGCATTAGAAACCACAGTAATTAAGTTAGGCTATTCTCTTCAAGAATGAGAGATACAATATCAACATGTTGGATGGACAG
This sequence comes from Cepaea nemoralis, assembly GCA_014155875.1. NCBI lineage: Eukaryota > Metazoa > Mollusca > Gastropoda > Stylommatophora > Helicidae > Cepaea > Cepaea nemoralis. The sequence goes on along the minus strand of JACEFZ010028000.1, from coordinate 98,789 downwards.
AATGGCTTCACTCATCAAAAAAAGTTCCCATTAACAATCGCAGAACAAAACATAGAGTAAAAAGATATCTCAATCACTATCAGAGCTAGAAACGTTCTACAACAAACGATGAGGGACAAGGAACTGGAAACTCACTCCTATCTCCTTCCCCTTTTTTGTTTGTAATTGTGTTGTAAACCTTTTACCATAACACAGTAGGTTAATGCTCGGTTGTATTCTTTGTCATCCCTTTTCTATACCGAGTGGTGGACTTGGTGGGACTGAGTTGCCACCTTATCAACTGGAAACTGGGTCATCAGCCAGTCAATAATAAAGGACAACCTGTCCAAAAGCAAAGTCTGGGCCAACACAACCATGTTTACTGCTGCACTCATTAGCTCGATAGCGAGCAACAGGCAACTTCGAAAACTGACTGGGTGAGTGATTAAGTCCTATTTTAGTAGGAATATCCAGGATGGACTTCAAGATCTAATAATCTACAAAGATGAAGATCAACAGAGTAACTGACAACAGTGTATCGTCTGCTTTACTTCTGAGAAGTACCACCTATGGCCTCATCATTCAACCAAATCAGTGAAACTATGGGACAATCCTATTACAAGTTACTAAAACTAGCGACAGTGCCAACTGTTGGTTGGATTACCAAGTTAATATCCAACAATGGATAAGTCTTCGAAAGAACGTCTCACAGCTGCAACAGTCAAACATAAAGGTTCAGCCACTCCACACCGAGTTTTTGATATGAACACCAACTTAAACAAATGGGAGAAGACACTGAACTACATAAGCCAATACAACCAAAGTATAAACTTAATATCCTCTGAAACATAACTACGAAACCAGATTACCTCAAGGTTCCAAACCCTGAACACCATCAGATAAAAGACCATATGAAAGCAACTAAATGCCTCTACAGTAGCAACAAGAGGAATCATCTAATTGTTTGCAAACCTGTTACTGTGCTGGATTTATTCATCTGTGGATATATGTAGGTATAGATCAATTGTGGCCCTAGTCACAGATACTACCATGAGATGCCTCACAGTCATATAAAGTTCTACACTGGACTAGATAACAACGACTAATTCCTTGCAGGTCCAATGTCAGCCTAAATGCCATGGGTTATAGACTCTCAACTAGGTGGGTGAAACCTCTGTGTAAGCCAATTTGGTATTCGGATATTAGAAGCCGAGAAGCTGAATGGACGTCAACTTTTCATCAGACCTGAAAATAAAGGGAATTACCTTCTGCAAAGCTTAAGTGGAAATCCTGAAGTATGACCAACCTGAGGCACCAAATTTCACAAAAAGGGCACCGAGCCTAAGGCAACAGAATATTCGTGATTCTAGCCCCAACGGAGGGGATATGTGGTGTGTGATTTTTCAATTCCTGGATTATGGATTATAAAATAGTCACCAGCCAATTACCAGTGGATAAATATTAGGAACACAACTGAGTGCATTAATTCGGTACCCAGATAATGGGAAAAGGATCTAATCTACAGCAGAGATGAACCCTTAACCGCACACCAGGAGATACATGACTCTATTAATTAGTTTAATTAGTAGTACAAAATGCTGCTTATATGGTGTTTTTTTCTGAAGGTAACAGGTCACTAGTTTTTTTTCCAATGAAGGTTATGGTATAGTATTTTGACACCAATTAATTATTTTTTGAGAGAATTGTAAAAGGTGTCAGAAACAAATGTTTATATGTTGGGATTCTCTATACTTAGATCATTATTTGCCTTAATTATGAGGGCAAATGAAAGTAGACCCAATTTGTGGTTGTTGTGTTGTTTGTAATAACCTTGTTTTTTCTGGGGTCACTGGGTACTATGTTGTGATAATGCAAATCATTCCCATGCCTGTCTGAAAATGCATAGTGTTCATTACACATATATATGTAACTGCAGATTTTGATTTAATACTTGAACTGTTTTGTCCAAAAAACTGTTTATAAAAAGTCGCTTAAAAGTCGACAGGGTCATTGTAACCCAGAATGTATTTGTTGATGTTTACATCAAGTAAATGTGGTGTTCATTAGTGGTTGTTTATATGTTGTGAACAATCAATATCCTTCTAGCACTATAGTAAACTTAAAGGGTGATGAAGTGGGAAGGGAAACCTACACACAGATGCCATTGTTTCAAGGATCGAATTGGTTTCTCCTGGAATTTGTGGTAAATATCCCTAATCACCCTGCATTCTAACAAGTGACCAGAGAATCGATAAATCCCCTAGACAGCTTAACATAATATTCTCATAAATTAAAATCCACATCCCACAGACAGTATAGAATAGAGACAGTACCTACAGGACTGTATAGAATAGAGACAGCACCTACAGGACAGTATAGAATAGAGATAGTACCTACAGGACAGTATAAAATAGAGACAGTACCTACAGTACAGTATAGAATAGAGACAGTACCTACAGGACAGTATAGAATAGAGACAGTGCCTACAAGACAGTATAGAATAGAGACAGTCAGGCAACAGGGACTGCAGTACGAGACAGGTAGGTAAATGTACTGCGACAGGTCACGTCGGTGGACTGACAACAAGGGGTCAGGCACAGGTGAGCCTGTAACGCAGTACCGACCCGAGACAGACGGACCAGGTGAGGAAACACGGGGCTACTGACCACGTGTTAGCAAAGAACGGACCGAGTACAGACAGACGGTATGAGACTAGCGACTGAGACCGACGTGTTTGCAAGTAGACTGCCTGCATCAGACTTGAGAGACGAATGAACGAACGAACGAAAATTTTTATTTTCAAAGGGTTAAGAATTGGGCACGCAGGCCAGTCTGACATTCTGCCCTTCTCTATTTCCTCTCATACATTCTTTCATTCAACATCACTTATGAAGCAAATTTTGACAACAAAAGAACAATATAATTAAACGCATGAAAAATAATCAATAACAAATGACTCACGGAGGCAGTGCTTAATATGGGCATTATAAATATGGTGTAAGGAGGGTGTAACATGCCATACATAAAGGAATGTTTTTTGGCTAGTTGTCGTTTGAGATAAGTTACCATTATTATTGTCTTTTTGTCTTTGTGTGGCATGTAGTCTGTACTGAGGTAGTGTTCAAACAGGTTGCGAATGTATGTATAATGATTGGTAGTGTCTTTGATTTCTTGTGGAAAATTGTTCCACAACTGAGCGGCAGAGTATGCTAAGCTTGTTTTATGTAAGTCTATCCTAGGTTTAGGGACATGAAGAATACTTAGTCGTTCGCTATGAGCTATTCGCTATTGATTTTTATATTACAAAGATGAGTAAATACTTCAGTGGTAGTCATTAGCGGTAGGTTGGAGGGAATGTCTCCATAGCATTTGTTCTCACAGAATGATGATAATAAAGATATGTCATGAGGCGCATATGGTATTGCAGCCTTCAGTTGGTTTATGTCGGACTGAAAGAATCTCCTGAACTGATCCCATGTAACCTAATTTGATGGTAATGATTGTGATGATTTGTGTTTGTTTGTCAATGTATTAATTGATTTCCATATATCTTTAGTGTTGGTTTTATCTATTATTAAGTTCTTAAAATAGTTTTTCTTTACCTTCCGAATAACATATTGAACTTTGTTTCTCAGACTACGGTACATAGTTAGATCTCTATTTTTATGTGCCCTGTCCCGGTCTCTCATACGTTCAACTACCTCCTGTGTGATCCACGGGGGCTTGGTGTGATGTTTAACACGAACTTCCTTAAATGGAACATGCTTATCAAATATACTTAGAAAGGTCTTTAGCCAATGGCCCAGAGCATCGTCTGGGTCAGGAAGCTGGTAAACATAGTCCAGATATGAGTTGAGCAAATCTTGTAAGAAGACGAATCGATTGAAATTTTTGTAATTTCTATATTTTATACTTATACGTTTGTGGTTTGGAGTTTTTGTGCCTCTTTTCTACCACGTGCAACATACTGGGTAGTGATCGCTCATTGCATTAATAGGTACAGTACATTCTATAATAATGTTGTCAGGACACATAGTATAAATATGATCTATAAGTGGTGCAGATGATTTAATTATTCTAGTGGCTTGTTTGACTAACTGTTGGAAGTTATATGACTCTATTATGTTTTCCCATGTTTTTTTTGATTTCTTAGTGTCTATGTTGAAGTCACCTAGCAATATTATTTCTCTAGCATTACTAAAGACTACATCCATCATGGTGGTGAATTTTTCATACCAGATGTTTCCTGCACTTGGGTTTCGATAAAGATAGCCAGCTACTAGCGGTATGCGATTTTGAAGTTTAACCTCAAGCCATACACACTCAATCTCACTGGTATCAAAATCTAGCCTGCGGTGGGCGTTAAGCAAGTTGGAAATATAAACTGCAATACCCGTCTCTTGTTTCTGATAGGGATTTCTTCTAATGGTTTTAAAACCTCTGATAGCGATGTCATCATCTGAGATGTTACCATTTAATCGACTTTCGCTAACGCCGAACATGTGAACATTTTGATTAAGTATAAGTGATAGTTAGGGCAGCTTCTCTAATAGATGGCAGATGTTTACATACCCGATTCTGAGCCCATTATTCCCGAGCCAGTGTTCGTACTTATTAGACATTTCAACAATGCGTAATTACAAGTTTAAAAGCAAAAAAAAAAACAAAAAAAACAAAAAAAAAACACACACACACAAAGTGAATACAACTTACGTCCCTTATTACAATACACACTATAAAGTACAGAGAAACAGTAATATCTCTGTCAATATATAAAAATACGTACACAGATCCGTAAGGAAGAGCAGTGAAGTCCCCCCTCACTCACAGTAAAAACACAATTAAAAGTATTATGAAAGCTATACAGCTAAGTACTGTATAAAGTCAAAACAATTCAATGTTTGTAGTTACATATAACCTAATACGTTACTAGATCAAGTAATAACCAAATATTCAGATAAACGTTCTAGGAGAGGCTCTTACTTGTACCGAGATCCAGTGTAGCTTCGTGCTAAGTTGCTAGTAAATGCCAGGTTGTGTTGGTTGTTGGTATAGCGACATTATAAGTGCTTGACGAAGTGTAGATGGGCTATACCGTGTGAAGTGCAACCATTCTGGGTTACAATGAAGTGGGTACTGATGATTGTCAGAATCTCTAATGTCTCTAACCGAGATGCAGTAACATCGTTACGCCCGCCAGGCGAATAGTCGCCAACCGAGATGCAGTGACATCGTTACGCCCGCCAGGCGAGTACCAGTTACCTGCCCGCAGATTGCTGGCTGACGTGATCGGCAGCTGTCAGACAAGGACAAAGCAAGACGCACGCAGTCCTCGTGACTCCAATCCACAGGGCAAGCACTGTGCGGAGAAACCGCCAGACTGCTTGGGAACTCGGACATGACAAGACGTGTGGGTTGAGAAAGGCTTTGTGTAGTTCTGTGCCCGAAAGTCGAGTGCTTGTATATCTTGTGAGATAGACTGTGAAGCTGAGAGTTTTGTCTGTAAGTGTATTGATGTCTTGTATATGTATAGTAATGATCATCACATGCCAAGCTATATCGTATTGCATGTGAATTGTAAATAAATCCATTGAACTTAGTGTCATTGTGTGTCAAGTCCAATCATTTTTTTTTTTACTTGTTTGGCCCCAAACAGGGGTTTTAAACCCCGGCCAGGTTAAGGGGACCTGCCTTTGTTGAAACCTTTGGGGGTTTGTCCTCTTAGATTTTTTGAACGTGGAAAACTTTTTTTCCTTTAATTTTGTTTTTTTTTAAATTTGCCCCAACTGTAAACATATGTTTTTTAAACTTGTCACCTTTAAATTGTGATTTTACCTTGTAATTTTTTAAAAATTTTTGTTTGTTTTGTTTAGGGGGAAAGAAAATTTAAAAGAAAGTGATTTGATTTTAAAAAAAATTTTTTTTTGCCCAAAATTTTTATTTTTAAATTTGTAAAATTAAAAAAATTGGGGAAAGCAAAACCCCCAAAAAAAGGATTTTATTTTAAAAAAAATTTTTTTTTTGCCCGAGACTTTTTCCGAATAAAAAACCCTAACGCCTCCCCAAACCCTTTTAACCCAAAACTTAGTAAACATAATTTTCATAAATTTTGGGCAAAAATTTTTCCCCAAAAAGAAAGCCGGGTTTCCCTTTTTCGGATCTGAAACCTTTTCCCTAATCATTTTTTTCCTTTTAAAAGGGGGTTTAAAGCGCCCCCTTACAGTTAAAAAAGTGGGGAAAAAAATTTCGAACCCTCCGTAAAAGAAAAACTAAACCGGAAAAGGGCAAAATTGAAGCCCAGAGGAAAAGTTCACGACAAAACACCTTGGAACAAATTGTGCAAAAAACCATTTTACCAAAAAAACCAAAAAATTTTGGTTGAAATTTTAAAACGAAAAAAGGGTTTTAAATTGGGGAAGGGAAAAAGAGCTAAAAAAGGGGAGCGGAAACAAAAAAATTCCTTAAAACCCAACTCCATAAAAAAAAGCAAAGGAAAGAAAGACGGGGAAAAGGAAAACCAGACAAAAAAGTTTTAAGGAGGGGGGAAAAACCCATGAACGGCAGAGCTTTACCCGAAAAACCAAAGGCTTATCAAGGTTATTTCGAAAACAAAAAGGGGATTTTTGGGGGAATTGAAAGGGCAAAATCCCCAAAGCCTAAAAAAGTTAAAAAAAGGGGAAAATTTGGAATTTTTACAATAAAAAAAACAGTTGAAACCCGAGTTCCAAAAACCAAAGATTTCAAAGAAAATCTGAAAGACGGAAAAAAAACCAAAGGTAAAAAAGTTTAAAAATTTTAGAAATTATCCTCAGGGATAAATTCACTTTCCCCAGAATTTTAAAATTTTTGGAAATTTCAGGTTGGGGTTTGGAAGGGGGCCTTTTTTTAAAAAATAAAAGTTTTCAGGGGCCTCTGAAAAATTCTAGAGGCAAACCCAAAAAACCTCGACAAAAACCCCTTACAAAGGAAAAAACTTTTTAACCCTTTTTTGGGGAAATACAAAGATTTTTGAAACGGGTTTCACCCACCCCGGGGTTTTGACAAGAATCGGCCAAACTATTTACAAAATTCTTTAGCGGGAAAAGGAAAATTTTAAAAAGACTTTTCCTTTTAAAGGGACCCATCCCATCTGTAAAAAAAAATCCACCCTTCCAATTCCCCCAAATTTTCCCCAAAATTTTTGGGCAAGAGTAAGGGGTAAAAAGGTTTTGGGAAAGGGGAAGGGGAAAGGAAGACGTTTGTTGGGTTTACAAACAGAAAATTTTTTTAAACTTTTTTTGGGGCTGTGGCATACAAATTCTCCCCCTGAAACCCAAAAAACCTGGTTCAAACCCCCCCGGGAAAAATTTTTTTTAATTTTCTAAAAATTTAAGAAAAGTAAAAAGTAATTTGGTAAAAAACCATTAATTGGGAAAATTGCAAAATTTGGCCAACTTTTTTTTCCTTTTTTTAAATATAAATTTTAAAGAATTTTTAAAATTTTAAAAATGAAAAAATTTTTTCCTTTTTTTTAAACTTTACGGCCCTGGGGGCCTCTGTGGGAAGGAAAGGCGGCCCTTTTCTTCGAATTGGGGCCCCCAATTGGGGCCGCGTTCTGTTTGGTTTAAATTTCGAGCCCCCGGGGGCCCCAAAAAAATGGGTTCGGTTTTTTGGGGTTCCCCCAAGGCCAAGCCTAGGGATGGTAAATGGGCCCTTGCTTTTTTAACATTTTTTTTAAACCTTTTCTTTTTCGTGTTTCGTGGCAAGGGGAAGTATCCCCCTTTTAACCCCGATCCGGGGGGCCGTTAAAAAAGGGGGAAAATTTGGGGTTTTTTTTTTTCCAAACCAAATTATTAAACCCAAAGGTGCGGGGAAATGAACAAAGAAAAATTTTCGGAAAGGGCAAAAACCCCTAATTTTTTGGTTGGGCCTTTTAATTTACCCCAAAGGGAAGTTAAAAGATTTTTCTACCGGAGCCTTTGAGTTTTTTTTTTCCCGTTATTTTTTTTTTTCCTCGGGGTGGGGGGCCGGGGAAGGGACAGCTGGGGGCCCTTGTTTTCAATTTGGGGGTTGTTCAGGGGCCGCGCCCTTCGGTTTACGAAATTTGGTTAAGCACTTGGGTCGCCTAAAAAAAGTTATTTCCCTTTTTGCCCCTTTTCCCGCGCGGGGGAAGGGCCGAGTTATATAAATAATAATAATTTATTTTAAAATTTTTTTTAATTTTAAAATTATTTTTAATATATTTAAACCCCCCAATTTTTAAAATATTTCTGTTTAGTCGTTTGTTGGCCCTTAAACCCCGAACCCCCCAAGTCCAACCGGTTTCGGGGGGAAAACGTTGGGGGGTTCCCAAACCCCCCCCTTGGTCCCAAGGCCGGGGGGAAAGACCAAATTGGGGAGGGAAAGGGCCCAAACCCTTTGGTTTGGCAGGAAATGAAGCTAAAGGGCAAAATTTTAGGCAGGGCGACCGGCCCTAACCCTTGGGTTTGGGCCGAGGGTTGGGGGTTTTATTTTCCAAAACAGGCGGCCGAGAGTTTGGCTTTGCTGATGGGAAACCTGACTTTTTTTGGGAAGGGGTTTTTTTTGGGAAATTTTAACAGGCGGGCCCGGAAGGGACATTTGCAGGGCAAAAGGGCCTTTTTTAGCCCAGGCGTCCCCTTAGGAAAATTAAAGTTTTTTTAAAGCACAAACTATCGTCTGTCAAGCGGAAGGGTGCCAATAAAAATAAAATAAAATATATATAATATATATATATATATATATATATATATATATATATATATATATATATATATATATATATATGTGTGTGTGTGTGTGTGTGTGTGTGTATGTGTGTGTGTGTGTGTTGTTTGTCCATCAAGAATGATGATGACCAATCAATTCATCCAGTGGTGTTGAAGGTGTGGAGCCGTGGGTTCTAAGATGGCTGATAAGGCCTATTTTGGCTCGAAATGTTCTTTGACAATGTGGGCAAAGAATGCTTGACGTCTCTGGAGGAGGATTTCCTGCAGTGGTTTTTCTGTCCTGCCTTTTCTTCACAGCTCTTGCAGTCCTGTTTGCCTCACATATGACTGCACCTTTGCGCAATGATACACGCCACGAATTTCGGTCTCTGGCTGCAGCCTCCCAGATGTCATGATGAATTCCAAAAGCATTCAGTGAAATTTTCAGAGTGTCTTTAAAACGTTTCCTCTGGCCACCTTGGGAGCGTTTATCACAACGCAGTTCGCTGTAAAAAATTCGTTTAGGGAGCCTGTGATCTGGCATGCGAGTCAAGTGACCAGCCCAGCGAATCTGATTCTTCATCAGTAGAGTGTGGATACTGGGCATGGATGCTCTTTCTAGGACTTCAGTGTCTGGAATCTTGTCTTGCCATTTAATCTTCAGTAGCTTCCTTAGGCAGACTGTGTGGAAGTGGTTTAATTTCCTAGCGTGTCGCTGATAAACAGTCCAGGTTTCACAAGCATATAGCAGTGTGGATAATACAACTGCTTTGTAGACTTTTAGCTTTGTTTGCAGGCTTATTCCAGTTCTGTCCCATACATTCTTGTACAGTCTGCCAAAGGCTGCACTGGCCTTGGAGATTCTTGCATTCACTTCGTCATCGATTGTGGCAGCTTGTGACACGGTGCTGCCAAGATAGGTGAATTTGTCCACAACACTTAGTCTATGATCATTCACTTTGATATTCGGCACAGTGTGATTATTCCCTGGAGCTGGCTGGTACATAACTACAGTCCTCTCCAAGTTGATATTGAGCCTAAAGTTGGCACAGGCATGTGAGAAAGCTGAAACATTATGTTGCATGTCCGCCTCTGAGTTGGCGTATAGAGCGCAATCATCAGCAAACAGGAGCTCTCTGACGGTGCCGCTGTTAATTTTGGTTTTAGTTTTCAGCCTTCTAAGATTGAATAACTTTCCATCCATACGGTAGTTGATGTCTATTCCAATGTCGTCGTTCTCGAAGGCATTCATCAACATGGCTGAAAACATGAGGCTGAACAGTGTTGGTGCCAGGACACATCCTTGCTTCACTCCATTGGTGACAGGAAAGGGTTCAGACAGTTCACCATTTTCCTGTACTCTTGCCTGCATGCCGTCATGAAATAGCCGCACTATTTGGACAAACTTTCGTGGACAGCCATATTTTGCCATAATCTTCCACAGTCCTTCTCTGCTGACTGTATCAAAAGCCTTGGTAAGGTCAATGAAAGTGGAGAACATTTCGCAGTTCTGTTCCTGACATTTCTCTTGCAGCTGCCTTGCAGCGAAAATCATGTCAACAGTTCCACGTTCTTTTCTGAAGCCACATTGACTCTCAGGAAGAAGACCTTGATCGAGATGGGCTGTGAGGCGATTGAGAAGAATTCTGGCGAGTATCTTCCCTGCAATTGATTGGCGGTTTCCTTTACGTTTGTAAAGGTGGACTATTGACGCGTCCTTAAAATCTTGTGGCATGGTCTCGTTCATCCATATGTTTGTGAAGACTTGGTGAAGCTGCTCTGTTAGGACCGGCCCACCTGCCTTGTATATCTCTGCTGGGATGGAGTCAGGACCAGGTGCCTTGCCGCTGGAGAGTTGCTGTATGGCTTTGTTTATTTCCACTATGGTTGGCAGGTCATCAAGAGTCTCATTGGTGGGAACTTGAGGAAGGCAGTTGATGGTTTTCATCATCGAAGAAGGAAGTTGCATTTAAGATTTTGCTGAAATGCTCTGCCCAGCGTTGGAGGATTTCTTCTTATCGGTGACCAATGTTCCCCCATCTGCACTGAGGAGGGGAACTATGCCTGGTGATGAAGGACCATAGACCGCTTTCAGTGAATCATAGAAGTTTTTCATATCGTGTCTGTCAGCAAAGCCCTGCATTTCATCAGCTTTGCTGCTCATCCAGGAGTCCCGCATGTGCCGAAGTTTCTGCTGCACTACTCTCTGAATGTTCTTGAAAGCATCTTTTTTTGATGTTGACTTTGGGTCATTCAAATGTGCCTTGAGGAGAAGATGTTTCTCGGCCAGCAATTGGTTGATGTCTTCGGAATTTTCATCAAACCAGTCTTTATGCTTTCGGGGGGCTGGACCCAGGATTTCCATAGCAGTGTTGTAAATTGTGTCCTTTAGGGCTCTCCATTCTGTTTCTGTATCCTGTTTAGCTTCAGCATTGGGCGTGAGGCGGTCTTCCAGCATATTTTCAAACGACTGCTGCATTTTCTTGCTGTTTAGGCGGGTGACATTTAGCTTTGTTTGCATTTTCGCCCCTTGAGGACTCCGTGGTGGCCTGATGTGGATGTTCATTTTCGAGACAATGAGACGATGGTCTGTCCAACATTCGGCACCACACATGGATTTTGTCACTCGAACGTCTTGTCTGTCACTCCTCCTGACGATGACATAGTCAATGAGGTGCCAGTGTTTCGAGCGAGGGTGCATCCACGATGTCCTATTTCTCATGGGGAGACGGAAAATTGTGTTCGTAGTCAGGAGATCATGTTCGGCACATGTCTGAAGGAGGCGGAGTCCATTGCTGTTACAATTTCCGACTCCATGCTTTCCAATAATGCCACTCCAAGAGGTGGTGTCCGTGCCTACTCTGGCATTGAAATCCCCAAGGAGTATGAGTTTGTCTCCTTTGGGAACAGATGTTAATACATTGTGCAGGTCCTCATAGAACTTGTTCTTGACATCATCTTCGTTGGTCCTAGTTGGTGCGTAGACACTCACAATGGTTGCGTGCTTCCTTCCATTCAGCAGAGGCAACTTCATGGTCATGAGCCTGTCGTTTATAGCCTTTGGAAATCCAGCTAATTTGCCGACCAGGGCCGACTTAATGGCAAATCCCACACCGGATTGGCGTCTTTCCCTCGCTTTTCCTTCCACTCCAGAAAAATGTGTAGCCGGCACCAATTTCACAGATTTGGCCTTCTTCTGCAAGTCGTGTCTCGCTCAAGGCTGCAATGTCGATGTTTGTACCTGCCCAGCTCTCTCCCAATCAGTGCTGTTCGTCTCTCTGGACCCGACGTGCCGTCTCTGTCAAGTAGGGTGCGTACATTCCAAGTTCCAATTGTTAAGGGAATATGGTTTACTCTTTTAGCTTTGCTTGTTTTATCTTTCTTTGTATGTCGACCGCAGTTAGGGTACCCACCTACCGCGGCTAGCTGGTTAGGTAGTGATGAAGCAGACAATGTTTAGGGCACCTTTTCTAGCCCCTCCCTCATGCTATGGAGGTGAGCAGTGTGTTCCTATAGAGGGCTGCTCAGTCGCTCAGGGGGCTGCCGAATCCCACTGCTGCCCCGGTCAGTAGAAGACGACCATATGGCTTGAGCCGCCTGTGTGCAGGTCTGCGACTACGGCTGCCAGCGTACCCACGCCTGCCGCTTTGCCGCTCGCCCATCGCCACAGGGCTTGAAGGTGATATGTGACGTTGGATGAAGAATGCCTTGCGCAATTCGTCGACCTCACTCTCTCGCCTGAGTCCATCTGAGTCCAGTGGCAAGACAAGTCGAGACGATTGGAGACGAATACAGGTGCAGTGGATGACCAGGGCGCTCTACGTGCCTTGCCGTGCTCATTACGTTCCACAACGCTTTGCAGGTAAACGCCGTCTTGCCCGTTGAATCAGGAATGATTTCTTCCGCGCAGTCTGCCGAATCCTGCCTTCACATGCTGGGTAGGCATACCCTAGTTTACCTCTTGGTTTGACACCAAATCGGATACCCATGCCTGGTTTAGCCAGCCTCTCACAGATGTTGCCCGGGGGGTGGCCGCTGTCGCATGCTGACAGCTACTAGTAGCCACAGGCACGAGCTGGGTGTTAGACTTGGACCAGTGGGGGATGGGTCCTGAAAGGACATGAGAGCCATCCTTACCAAAGGTGCTACCAATGCCTGACTTATATATATATATATATATATATATATATATATATATATATATATATATATATATATATATATATATATATATATATATATATATATATATACACTAGCTGACCCGGCCCGGCTTCGCCCAGACCCTTGCGGAGATATGTCTGTCTGTCTGTCTGTCTGTCTGTCTGTCTGTCTGTCTGTCTGTCTGTCTGCCTGTCTGTCTAATCATTTATTGGTTGCAGTTAGAACAACCTTAGGTAAACGAAGACCAACTTACAAAAAGTATTAGAAAGAGCACTTGAAAGATCTTTACATCTTCCCCCAACAATTAACTTGGGTAAATGGAGCGGCGGCAGCAGCAGCAGTAGAAGAAGAAAAAGGAGGAGTAGAGGAAGGAGGAGGAAGAGGGAGGTGGAGGAGGGAGGAGGAGGGAAGAAGAGGGAGGAGGAGACAGGAGTAGGAGGGAGGAGGAGGGATTAGGAGGAGGAGGGGGGAGGGAGGACGATGAGGGAGGAGGAACGAACGAACGAACGAACAAACTTTATTTTAAAAGGGTAACAAATTGGGCACGCAGGCCCGTCTTACATTCGGCCCTTTCAATCACTCATCTTTCATTCATCAAATGTGCATGTTACATTAACATAGGGGAAAAAACATTGTCAAATGGAGTTTGTAAGCATAAACAATGCATATTACGCATGATACATTCACATGAGGAAAAAAAACATTATCAAATGAAAGTTGTAACCATAAACAGTGCATATTGCCATGTTGTGAGACACATCCCCCATCCACCCTCATATCCCGCAGCCACCAACACATCCCCGACCCACCAAACCTCCCCCACCTACCCACACATACCTCCACACACTCACACAGAACCAGGCGAACATACATGCCGCCACATATCCACTGATCCCCCACCCACACACATTTCCCCAAGAAGAAGAAGAAGAAGAAGAAGAAGAAGAAGAAGAAGAAGAAGAAGAAGAAACCACACACACATACCCACACATCCTGCACCTATCCACACACATATCCCGCACTCTCACAATTTTCCCCACCAACCCACCCACACACACATCAGCCAACCTACACCCACCCACCCAATATTTGCCATCTCTCAACTACACATCCCCACCTATACACACATCCCCACCCATAAACACATCTCCCCACCTGCCTACACATATCCCCCACCCATAACCCAAAATCACACACCTCCCACCCACACACACCCCGCCACCCACATATACCCCACAAACACACATCCGCCGCTCACACACATCTTCTCACAATTACACACCTCCCCCACCCATACACTCATCTCTCACACACATCCACCCACTCACGTACACATCCATCAACCACACACACACACACACATCACCCACGTGCCCATCAATACATGCATCTCTCGTCTACCCTCCCACCCACACATACCCAAACCACCCAGCCAAACACACCCCCCCCCCATCCTCGCATGCATCCTTCAATCACCTGCACATCCCACATATCCCCCACATCTCCCCTCCCACACAAAACTCCACCCATAAACACATTCCCCCCACACACACATCCCCCACATACATTCCCCATACACATCTCCCCACCCACTCACACATCCTCCACCTACAAACATCCTCACCACCCACACATACATCCTGCACCTACTCACATTTACCCCATCCACACTCACACACTCCCACCCACACAGACATATGGCATTCACAGACACCCCTTACACCGATTACACACCCATCCCTCAACCCACACAATCTCCTACACACCCATTCACCCACCCAAACACACACTCCCTACCCACACCCCTCCCAACCCACCAACACCCACATACTTCCAACTATCCTCTCAAATATCCCCCCCCCCCCCACACACACACACACATATCCCTCACATGCACATACATCCAACACCGACTACAAATCCCTTCACACATCCACACATCACCCATTAACCCATACACATCCCCCACATACAACCCCTCCACACATACATTCCCCACATTCCCACACACACCCATATCCCTCACATACACACTCATACACACATCCTCACATCTAGACACATACATGATGCCTCACATGATCACTGAAACTAATAAGAACAAACTCCCACACTTTACACACAATTGAGACACTGACGATTGTCGTGAGAATTCTCGCAATTGCAAGAAGTGGAGAAATAATTTTACATATACATTATGTAGCGTAAACTTTAGTGATGCAATTGAACTCTCTCTCTCTCTCTCTCTCTCTCTCTCTCTCTCTCTCTCTCTCTCTCTCTCTCTCTCTCTCTCTCTCTCTCTCTCGCTTGCTCTCTTGCTCTCTCTCTCCCTCTCTCCCTCTCTCTCTCTCTCACACACACATGTACATACACACATTCACATACAGAATACACATGCAAATACACACATATACCCACGCACATACACACATACATATACTTACGCACACGTACTCACATAACACCCGAAGATACACTCCCTCGCATACATTGCATGCATGCACACTTACACACACAATGTGGTGGATGGGTGGAGGCATGTATGTGTATCTGGGTTGTGTGTGTGGTTGGGTGGGGGAGTTGGGGTGAATGGGGGATGTGTGGGTGGCTGGTGGATGTGTCTCATAACATGGTAATATGCATTGTTTATGTTTACAAAATTCATTTGACAATGTTCTCTAGTTATATTTGGTCTCTGACTCAGATCCCTGGGTTCAACTCCATACTTGTAGGTCAGCATGGCCGAATGGATAAGAACACGTGTTCTTAAACATCCGGTGTGCTGATGCCGAGGTAAGGGGCTCAACCCCTACACCGGGCAGTTTGACCAAAATGCTGACCTATCGTCCTTGCTTGGAGATGTAAATTACAAGTACCTCTGAAGTCGGAGTGCATTCACTTGATGGCAAGGGACACTGTTAATAGGTGAAGCTAATCCACATGCAAAGTTCATTCCAGCATTAATTGAAATAGAGTGTATTGACTACGCTTGAGTTCAAAGTTCAGTCCAATGCATGAATATGTATTGTGTATAGACTACGCTTGAGTTCAAAGCAAGGGAGCGCAAATAAATATCATGCTTCAGAGAATGTTCAATCAAACCCACAGCAGCCTGGTGACAATGATAATGATCAATCAGACCCACAGCAGCCTGCTGACAATGATAATGATCAATCAGACACACAGCAGCCTGCTGACAATGATAATGTTCAATCAGACCCACAGCAGCCTGGTGACAATGATAATGATCAATCAGACCCACAGCAGCCTGCTGACAATGATAATGATCAATCAGACCCACAGCAGCCTGCTGACAATGATAATGATCAATCAGACCCACAGCAGCCTGGTGACAATGATAATGATCAATCAGACCCACAGCAGCCTGCTGACAATGATAATGATCAATCAGACCCACAGCAGCCTGCTGACAATGATAATGATCAATCAGACCCACAGCAGCCTGCTGACAATGATAATGATCAATCAGACCCACAGCAGCCTGGTGACAATGATAATGATCAATCAGACCCACAGCAGCCTGCTGACAATGATAATGATCAATCAGACCCACAGCAGCCTGCTGACAATGATAATGATCAATCAGACCCACAGCAGCCTGCTGACAATGATAATGATCAATCAGACCCACAGCAGCCTGCTGACAATGATAATGATCAATCAGACCCACAGCAGCCTGCTGACAATGATAATGATCAATCAGACCCACAGCAGCCTGCTGACAATGATAATGATCAATCAGACCCACAGCAGCCTGCTGACAATGATAATGATCAATCAGACCCACAGCAGCCTGCTGACAATGATAATGATCAATCAGACCCACAGCAGCCTGCTGACAATGATAATGATCAATCAGACCCACAGCAGCCTGCTGACAATGATAATGATCAATCAGACCCACAGCAGCCTGCTGACAATGATAATCATCAATCAGACCCACAGCAGCCTGCTGACAATGATAATGATCAATCAGACCCACAGCAGCCTGCTGACAATGATAATGATCAATCAGACCCACAGCAGCCTGCTGACAATGATAATGATCAATCAGACCCACAGCAGCCTGCTGACAATGATAATGATCAATCAGACCCACAGCAGCCTGCTGACAATGATAATGATCAATCAGACCCACAGCAGCCTGCTGACAATGATAATGATCAATCAGACCCACAGCAGCCTGCTGACAATGATAATGATCAATCAGACCCACAGCAGCCTGCTGACAATGATAATGATCAATCAGACCCACAGCAGCCTGCTGACAATGATAATGATCAATCAGACCCACAGCAGCCTGCTGACAATGATAATGATCAATCAGACCCACAGCAGCCTGCTGACAATGATAATGATCAATCAGACCCACAGAAGCCTGCTGACAATGATAATGATCAATCAAACCCACAGCAGCCTGCTGACAATGATAATGATCAATCAGACCCACAGCAGCCTGCTGACAATGATAATGATCAATCAGACCCACAGCAGCCTGCTGACAATGATAATGATCAATCAAACCTACAGCAGCCTGCATCAATATATGAAATTATATCTCGAAATTGTGGCACAAAAGTTGTAAATATTGTCCGAAAACATGTACTTTGTGACTGAGGCGCCACTGAAATTCTGCTAAATAAGTGTTAAACACTGTACGACTAGTGCCACCTTGGTATCTTTGCTTCCTTTTTACTTGCATCCACAACCCTTCAATTGTTTGGGTGTGAATGTCACTGTGTACAGGGTCAACAACTGCATGATCGTAGATGCCATGGTTTAGTTGACCTACGTTGTTGTAGCCTCGCCAGGCATCGGTGACAATGGTCGTTCCTGGTAAGACGTGATCACTTATAATGCGTTCCAGTGTTGTCGCATCTCGCCTTTCCACAACTTCCAACCAGCAACGACCACCACTACCACGTTCAACCAGGTCAACTACCCATTGACCACGACGAAAGTGACCATGGTGATACTTTCGGTGGAAAAAGTAGCTCTCGTCAGCTGACCACTGACTGTCCCTGAGCATCAAATCCTCCCAACAATGGATTGTTACGCAGCATCCAGTTGTAACACTCTACCCGAGCTGATGGTCTGCCTGGCATTATAATATTTCTTTACATCAAGTAGAAACAAGTGTATTGAAAGCCTCTGTATCAGTATCAGTATCTCCGTATTTATTTATATGTAACTAAGGAAGTAGTCAAAACGGAAGTAATCACACAATGAGGTCCTGTAAGATATTCTTATTCACTACATTCACTGCGGAACTATTTGGGACCGGAATTCGGAAGAGTGCCCAAATGGCCAAGAAGGCAAATGCCGCCTTATTTGATAGTTCATCATCAGATGAAGAACATTCAGAAAAACTCCCTGTGAACTCAGCACAGACTTTTGACATGTTTAATTCACATAAATGTACTATGTGTAATACCTTTTATGAAGATGGCATTTTAACATGCGGCCACTCCATTCCTATTGCCAATGAGGAAGCTAATTTGGTAATAGATTCCAAAGGCAGAATAAACATCCATCAGGGATATGTGAATGGCAAACCTGCTACAGTACTTCGTGACACCGGAAGTTCTCTTATAGGTTTAAAGAGAAAGTTCATAATGCCTACAGACTATACAGGCAGGCACGTAACATGCAGAACATTCTCTGGAAATATCGAAAAGTACCCATTAGCATGGGCATATATTCAGACACCATTCCTCACTGGGAAAGTAAAATGCGCTGCATTAACTGACCCTGTGTGTGATATTATCATTGGTAACTTACCAGAGGTGAATGATATGCCTCATGATATTACATCTGTTTGCATTGATGATAACATAACATCATCACCATCACATGTCATCATTGAAACTAAAGTATCACCAGATGAATGTATACTAGCTAATGGAGCACTAACATCTCATGAATCCATTGACCAAAATGTTTCATCACCATCGGATATCATTAAATGTGTGAACGCAGTAACCAGATCTACTGCTAGAGTACAAGATGATATTAATCAAACTGAGGCTATAGAAATGCTTAGCCCAGTGATATTGCCTCCTAAAACCATGAAGGAGAAATTTGTAGCAGCCCAAAAGGCTGATCCTTCATTATCTAAATATTTTAATCTGATCGGCCAAAAGCCAAAGGTAACTAAAAATGCAAGATGGCATTTTGCTCTGAAAAATGGCATCCTCACCAGGTACTATACCAGAGGTAACAGCACCACAGAGCAAACTGTTTTGCCAATTGAATACCGTAAGCAAGCCTTACATCTTGCCCATGATATACCTCTTGCAGGGCATATGGCATACTCTAAGACCAGATCAAGATTACTAACACAGTTTTATTGGCCAAGATTCTGCAATGACATTAAGCAATATTGTAGAAGTTGTGATATCTGCCAAAAACTAGTGAAAAAAGGAAAAAACCCACAGGATAAATTACAAATTACCGACTTAGCCAGTCGACCTTTTGAGAAAATATCTGTCGACATAGTGGGCCCTCTGAATCAAGTAACATCCAGAGGGAATAGGTTTATCATTACTGTCATTGATTTATGTAGCCGCTGGCCTGAAGCGATTCCGTTAAAGAACATAACTGCCAACGATATTATGGAAGTTTTCTTCCATATATTCTCACGAATAGGATTTCCAGACACTATCCTATCAGATAGGGGAAGTCAATTCATTGCAGCATCCACTCAAGCTTTCACCAAAATGTTAGGGGTGAAACAATGTTTCAATTCACCATACCATCCTCACTCAACAGGAATCATAGAAAAGTTTAACGGTGATTTGAAGCATATGCTTGCTAAAGTCACGCAAGAACATCCCAAAAACTGGGACGTATATTTGCCCGCTATACTCTTTGCTTATCGCGAGGTCCCACATTCTAGTACTGGATTCTCTCCTTTTGAACTTATCTATGGTGCCAAACCACGTGGCCCATTGAGTATCTACCAGTCAATGTTAACTGAAGCCACCCCTGTACTTAAACCCATATCATCTTACGTATATGTTACATCATTGCGTGAAAGAATCATCAAATCTTGTACTATTGCAAAAGAAGCACTAAAACTATCTGGTGCTACATATAGACAATATGCAGACAAAGGTAACAGGACAATAACGTTGACACCTGGACAGGACGTACTTCTCCTCTTACCTAGTGACCGACACTTATTGACTGATTCTTGGCAAGGACCGTTTAAAGTAATAAGACAGATTTCAAATGTAGACTATGAGATTCAAATAAAAGACAAACATAAAATATTCCACATCAATATGCTAAGACCATACTACAACAGAGACAACGAACAAGACGATACAACAGCCTGTACAGTGATAATAGACCATGAAGATGACGAAGATAGTGACGAAATTCCAACACCTGCAGTAGACACGACAAACTGCTTGAAAGAAATCAAAATAAACCCAAATTTAACTCAAGCAGAAACAGACACCTGCAAACATCTCATACAACAGTACAACACCATCTTCTCCAACAACCCAGGACAAACAGAATTAGTACAACATCACATCACGCTCACTTCAAACACACCAATAAAATGCAGACCTTACACCATTCCATTGAATTACAAAGAAAACTTACATCAAGAGATCATTAGTTTAGAGAAAAACAACATCATTAGACGATCTCAATCACATTTTTCGTCTCCAATGGTCATGGTACGCAAAAAGGACAACACGATAAGACTCTGTGTCGACTATCGAAAATTAAATAAAATAACACTTCTAGATCTGGAACCAATGACCAACTGCGAAGATCTACTGACAGAACTGACAGACTCTAGGTACTTTACGAAGGTAGATATGACGAAAGGTTATTGGCAGATAACGGTACACGAGCAGAGCAGACATCTGACAGCATTTGCCACACCTTGGGGACTGTACGAATGGTGCAAATTACCATTTGGGCTAGTCAATGCCCCAGCGACATTCGTACGTATGACACGACTCTTACTTGCTGACATAACAAATATTATCTGTTACATGGACGACATTTGTGTTCACAAAAGTGTTAGAAAACACTCAGACCAACACAGCCATTATTGAAGTTTTTTCCCAGAAATGCTGTGTACATCTATGATGTGATGTGATAGGGTTCATTCCCACTGCAAATATTTTTTCTTATTTTATTATAAATGTAGTAATCGTCTTGAATAATTGCGTAGTGTGTGGTAGAAAGCGAACAATATTAATTGTACATATTATGAAATAAGAACAGTGCCACATACGCTATCAACTTACCTAAAGCGTACTATTCAAGTTATCAGTGGTATCTGCGAGTGGAACATTTCCAGGGATATTTTAATCCGTGAACGAAAGAGTGAACTGAACTTTGACATTTACACCACTGCAGTCAATCGCAATCCAGAAGTTTTCCAGCGAAACAACGAACACATTATCCATCAGAACAATTTCACATTCCGAAGTGCTACACCAGAGCGGTACAAGTGTGTGATAGAATTTTTAACAATATCAGCTGTTCGTGTGTACTTCCAGAGAATTTGTAAATTTAGACCAAAAGTAGCATACGATAAACGAAAACCTTAAAAGTTTATGACGCTTCTAAAATAATTATGAAACACCAATTTCGAATACACGAATTGTGTATTAATATTTTTCGACTAATGTAATCTTAGAATCATATCTTGAGTAACTTATTCACACTATCGACATTTTTTCGCTAGTGTGGAAAAGCATCAAGCTATGACGCTGAGAAATAGAATAATAATTGTAATAAATTAGATTTGAGATCTTGAAATTATGTCCCTTTCATTTAATTGTTGTTACATTATTACACTAAGGGCGGTAAATTGAAATGTATTAGAATATGTGTTGTATACAAATAGCCAGTGTGTTGCCAGATTGTCAACACTCCAAAAAGTCATCAGCTGGGTATGGTATAGGGTTACCGACGTTGTAGACCAACGGAAAAGCTCCCGGCCAAATGAGGTCGGAGCTCGAGCGTTGACTGCGTCTTATATAAAAGACGTATTACAGTCTTACCCGATGTTTTTTGTTACAAAAAGCATATTATATCGTTTTTTTAGAGGTTGCGAGGTAGTTGCATTGTTGCTGGTGCTACCGATCTGACTGGGTCAATATTGCAACTTAGGTGATCATCCATCGAGAGGATGAAACTTGGAAAGTGGTAAAGATTGAACACCACATGACTTAACATACAACTTGCATTTCTTATGTATTTCTATGCCAATGTACATAACAACAGAAAGGTCGATTCTGACATGGTTAAGAGATTAACTCTGTATCTATGTAGAGTATACATGAAATATAAAATCTTTCATGAATAAGCCCCGGGGGAGCGTGTCAGAATCTCTAATGTCTCTAACCGAGATGCAGTAACATCGTTACGCCCGCCAGGCGAATAGTCGCCAACCGAGATGCAGTGACATCGTTACGTCCGCCAGGCGAGTACCAGTTACCTGCCCGCAGATTGCTGGCTGACGTGATCGGCAGCGGTCAGGCAAGGACAAAGCAAGACGCACGCAGTCCTCGTGACGCCAATCCACAGGGCAAGCACTGTGCGGAGAAACCGCCAGACTGCTTGGGAACTCGGACATGACAAGACGTGTGGGTTGAGAAAGGCTTTGTGTAGTTCTGTGCCCGAAAGTCGAGTGCTTGTATATCTTGTGAGATAGACTGTGAAGCTGAGAGTTTTGTCTGTAAGTGTATTGATGTCTTGTATATGTATAGTAATGATCATCACATGCCAAGCTATATCGTATTGCATGTGAATTGTAAATAAATCCATTGAACTTAGTGTCATTGTGTGTCAAGTCCAATCATTTTGTACTTGTACTTGTCTCACATATGTTAGGTCCAACGAGCCAGGTTTAAGACCCTGACAATGATGTCTCATGGGTATGTAATGACTACCAACTAGAGCCTCTGGTTGGTGGCTAACAGGAGGTTGTGGTGGCACGTCGTTGTTGCTGAGAGTTGTTGCTGGGGAGAATATGAAAAATATCTTCGTAATTAGTACCCTCCTGTGTGAAAGACGACGTACTGTCGTCTGGCTTGGATTTCAGGTGCAGTGGTTTTGAGTGGTCTGCACACTTCTGACCTATTGGTACTTGATGTAACGGGAGTATGTCGTCTGGCTTGAGTTTTAGGATGAAAGTTATTTAGACTGCTAAGCAATATAGGTGATAGAATACCTGCGGTATAACTGTGAAACAGAGTGTGCTCAGATTGAACGAGACGATGTATGCTATTTGAGAGCGATGGCGAGATTTCGTACAAGAGCAAGCTTGTGTACATAGTTAATGATGTGAATATAACTATCATATATTCAGTTACCAGTTCTGACTCGTTTGTATTAAGTCGGCAGTATATATTGTGTAGCGAACGACCACTACTGTACCGGTAACGTTCGATAGCCGTGTAATAAACGTTCCTAGGTGGAACGGACTACGAGCTAGCCTCCGAGTTGACTGATTGCACAAAAGAATAGCTTTACCTTGTCATTGTACCTGTATCTATGTAGTTAACTTAAAGTAAGTTCATGACAATGATATTCATAACTTTCAAGATATTCATAATATTCAAGAAATTCCAGATATTCCAGATATTTAAGATATTCTAGATATACAAATATTCTATAAATTTATGATATTTACGTTTTTCAATAAATTCTAGTTATTCTAGACATTCAAGATATTATAGATATTCAAGATTTTCAAGATATTCCAGAGATTTGAGATATTCAAGATATCCAAGACACTCAAGATTTTCAAGATGTTCACCATATTCCAGATATTCCGAAAATTCAAGATATTCCAGATATCTCAGAGATTCAAGATATTCAAGACGGTCAAGATATTTAAGATAATCAATATTTTCAAGATATTCAAGATATTCAGGGGTTTCAAAATATTCCAGATATTCCAGAGATTGATTGATTGATTGATTGATTGATTGATTGATTGATTGATTTAGGAACTGACATCACAGCATTCCAGAGATTCAAGATATTAAAGTTATTCCAGAGGTTCAAGATATTCCAGATTTTCAAGACATTCAACATATTCAAGATAGTAAAGAAATTCTAGATATTCAAGAGATTCTACATATTCAAGATATTCCAGAGATTCAAGATATTCCAGAGATTCAAGATATTCAAGATATTCAAGATATTCAAGATTTTCAAGATATTCAAGATATTCCAGAGATTCAAGATATTCAAGATATTAAAGATTTTCAAGATATTCAAGATGTTCAAAATATTCAAGATATTCAAGATATTCAAGATATTCAAGATGTTCAAAATATTCAAGATGTTCAAGATATTCAAGATATTCAAGATATCAAAGATATTCAAGGCATTCAAGATATTCAAAATCGGTGACGTTTTTAGCGTATTTATTTTTTGATTGCAATCTTTAATTGCTACGTTGTACTGAACTTGGAGAATATTTCTGTTTTGCTAAAGCACATATAAATACCGCACACAAATTAAGACGAATAATGAATCACCACAAAACGAGAAGTAAACGGCAAGCTTTACTTTAAAAAAAAAAAAAACGATCGCAAGAAACGCAATGACGAAGAAAGATATCATGAAAATGTAGCACAAGAGGGTGTTAATATTCGCCAACACAAACACATCTATAAATACAATGACAGAAAATCAATCTGTTCAGACCATTTTAATACATTAATCACAGCACGATATAGAGTCGTACTATGATTAAACCCTGACAGATTAATGGTTGTTATTTGTAAAGATGAGGGCCTGGTGAAGAGGATTTACGAGCCATCGATTAATAGATTATTTGCACGCTAGACTTGGTGATCTTGCCGTCTCCACACTAGATTGAGTGACATGGCCGACTCCACGGTAGACTAAGTAATATAGCCGTCTCCACTTTAGACTGGGTCAAATGGACGTCTCCACGCTAGACTGGGTAATCTAACTGTCTCCATGTTAGACTGGGTGATCTAGCCGTCTCCACGTTAGACTGGGTGATCTAGCCGTCTTCATGTTAGACTGGGTGATCTAGCCGTCTCCATGTTAGACTGGGTGATCTAGCCGTCTCTACGTTAGACTGGGTGATCTATCCGTCTCCGTGTTAGACTGGGTAATCTAACTGTCTCCATGTTAGACTGGGTGATCTAGCCGTCTCCACGTTAGACTGGGTGATCTAGCCGTCTCTACGTTAGAGTGGGTGATCTATCCGTCTCCGTGTTAGAGTGGGTGATCAAGCTGTTTCCACGTTAGACTGGGTGATTTAGCTGTCTCCACGTTAGACTGAGTGATCTAGCCGTCTCTACGTTAGAGTGGGTGATCTAGCCGTCTCCATGTTAGAGTGGGTGATCTAGCCGTCTCCATGTTAGACTGAGTGATCTAGCCGTCTCTACGTTAGAGTGGGTGATCTAGCCGTCTCCATGTTAGACTGGGAGATCTAGCCGTCTCCATGTTAGAGTGGGTGATCTAGCCGTCTCCATGTTAGAGTGGGTGATCTATCCGTCTCCATGTTAGAGTGGGTGATTTAGCCGTCTCCACGTTAGACTGGGTGATTTAGCCGTCTCCACGTTAGACTGGGTGATCTATCCGTCTCCGTGTTAGACTGGGTAACCTAACTGTCTCCATGTTAGACTGGGTGATCTAGCCGTCTCCACGTTAGACTGGGTGATCTAGCCGTCTCTACGTTAGAGTGGGTGATCTATCCGTCTCCGTGTTAGAGTGGGTGATCAAGCTGTTTCCACGTTAGACTGGGTGATTTAGCCGTCTCCACGTTAGACTGAGTGATTTAGCCGTCTCTACGTTAGAGTGGGTGATCTAGCCGTCTCCATGTTAGAGTGGGTGATCTATCCGTCTCCGTGTTAGAGTGGGTGATCTATCCGTCTCCATGTTAGACTGGGTGATTTAGCCGTCTCCACGTTAGACTGAGTGATCTAGCCGTCTCTACGTTAGAGTGGGTGATCTAGCCGTCTCCATGTTAGAGTGGGTGATCTAGCCGTCTCCATATTAGAGTGGGTGATCTAGCCGTCTCCATGTTAGACTGGGTGATTTAGCCGTCTCCACGTTAGACTGAGTGATCTAGCCGTCTCTACGTTAGAGTGGGTGATCTATCCGTCTCCGTGCTAGAGTGGGTGATATAGCCGTCTCCATGTTAGACTGGGTGATCTAGCCGTCTCTACGTTAGAGTGGGTGATCTAACCGTCTCCATGTTAGACTGGGAGATCTAGCCGTCTCCATGTTAGAGTGGGTGATCTAGCCGTCTCCATGTTAGAGTGGGTGATCTATCCGTCTCCATGTTAGAGTGGTTGATCTAGCCGTCTTCACGTTAGATTGAGTGACCTTGCCGTACCCACACTAGACTGAGTAAACTGGCCGTCTCCACACTAGACTGAGTGAAATGGTTGTCTCCACGCTAGACTGAGTGAAATGGTTGTCCCCACTTTAGCCTGAGTGAAATGGTTGTCTCCACGCTAGACTGAGTGAAATGGTTGTCTCCACTTTAGCCTGAGTCAAATGGTTGTCTCCACGCTAGACTGAGTGAAATGGCTGTCTCCACGCTAGACTGCGTGACCAACTGAGCGATTGACTGCAACAGGCTTTTCTCCTCAAACTAGAACGTTCGGGTGCAGCACGCTTCTCTTGTCGAACATTCTAATTTCTAAATACCCTTCTGGAACCAGACATAATGTTCCAAACTTAACCTGCCGCTGTATCTTCCACGCAACAAACCTAATCACCTCCTTCACATTTCACTCAACGCGCCCCTGTTATTATCTTGCCCTACCCCGAAATAAGGGCTGAGGGACACAGTTCATAATTCGGCAAACGGCGTTCGGAATACAGCTACGGGCGATTTGACAGCAGCCCGCCTTGCGTTGGTAGTTTTTCAATGAAATGGTATGGGTGCCGTTCGTTTAGAAAGCAATGACGTAAACTTGCCAAGAGATCATGTAACTAACCCCGAAAATACTGTCTTACTGGTTTGGGGCACATTGACCGGTGTGCATGGTCGAATGGTTAAGAACGCATCTGGTGCGCTGATGCCGGTGTTAGCGGTTCAACCCCTACACGGGACAGCTTGACTAAAACGTTGACCTGTCGTCCTTGACTTGGGGACGTAAATTACAAGTACCCCTGAATTCAGAGTAGGTTTGCCTGATGGCGAGGAGCACTGGTAATAGGGAAAGCTAATTCACACGCAAAAATGCAGTCCATTACTACTATAAATAGTGTGTATGGACTACGCCTGAGGTCAATGCGAGCCTGCGAAAAAAAAAAAAAAAAACTGACCCGTGTATGTCGAACCGCCGTTGGCAGGCTACTCTGTTACAGTGAAACCCGTTCACCGCCACTAAGTGAAGGCGTTGGTGAAGTCCGAACACGACGTCGACGACGATGACGACAACGACCACCACCATCACTACCACCACCACCACCAACAACAACAACAAAACAAAGATAACAACAATAACACACACACACACACACACACACACACACACACACACAATGACTCGATCAATAAAACAACATACTCAAAGATTCAGGCGAAATGGCTTTTCTAGGCAATTTTACAGCAACTTTTTTTCGGCGGCAAGGCTTTCGCTCTAGTAGCAGACGTCAAAAGCTGGCAACGGCCTCTCTACCAACCACGCTCATGCCGTAGTCAACGCAACAGCATAACCATTACACCAACGTGTCTCTTCTTCCCATAAACGAGAGACTGACAAAAGGATGTCTGGTTCAGAAATATTACAACAGTGCATAAATAAACAAACATGTATTGTTCAACAAAGATTATGGTCGACACCAGGAAGACATAAATACCACAATGTAAGTAAATACGGGTAAATGGGGTTGTTCTTACACATGTGAACCGGTACAACTATCTCAGTAACAGTTATTACATCTGATGGGAGACGCCGTAAAGAGATTAGAACAGGAATAGCTTAGGCAAAAGCAGCCTTTTTTAAGGTGGAAAGCATACCAACAAAAAGTTGTCAATTACAACGAGAACAAGAGTGTTGAAGAGCTACATAGAACCTGTACTTGTGTATGGAGGTGAAACGGGGCAATGAGCAGACAAGATCAAAAACATCTAATGGCAGTGGACACGTGTTTTGTGAGGAAAATGCAGTGAATACCATGGGCAGACAGAAAAACCAATGAGCAAGTCCTAAAAGAAAGAAATGAAAACCGTAAGCTAATTAGTGACAACCGGTAATATTGAGGGGGAAAGAACAAGTGGAAGGCAGATAAGTAAATATCTGGATGGCGTGGCCACGTGGTATGGTCGAGAGAAGAACACAGAGCTGATCTACGACTCTGGTGATTCCGTGAGAAGGCGAAACATGACCGCCCATGCTTATCGGCATGGCACATGATGATGATTGTTTGGCTCTAAAGTGGATGATAGACCTGGCTAATTAATGAAGAGACATTTTCTAGGGGTGTCTAGTTGGTAATGCGTCAAAGTACACTTGTTCCTGCAGCGAGACGCTGTTGTCATTTGTAGCTGACAGGTTCGAATTCCGGTCGGTAACTACAGCTGTCAATATTTATGTTGTCTAGCGCGTCCTCTAATCCCTGCTTCTTTCTTCAATATTTATGTTGTCTAGCGCGTCCTCTAATTCCTGCTTCTTTCTTCAATATTTATGTTGTCTAGCGCGTCCTCTAATCCCTGCTTCTTTCTTCAATATTTATGTTGTCTAGCGCGTCCTCTAATCCCTGCTTCTTTCTTCAATATTTATGTTGTCTAGCGCGTCCTCTAATCCCTGCTTCTTTCTTCAATATTTATGTTGTCTAGCGCGTCCTCTAATCCCTGCTTCTTTCTTCAATATTTATGTTGTCTAGCGCGTCCTCTAATTCCTGCTTCTTTCTTCAATATTTATGTTGTCTAGCGCGTCCTCTAATCCCTGCTTCTTTCTTCAATATTTATGTTGTCTAGCGCGTCCTCTAATCCCTGCTTCTTTCTTCAATATTTATGTTGTCTAGCGCGTCCTCTAATCCCTGCTTCTTTCTTCAATATTTATGTTGTCTAGCGCGTCCTCTAATCCCTGCTTCTTTCTTCAATATTTATGTTGTCTAGCGCGTCCTCTAATCCCTGCTTCTTTCTTCAATATTTATGTTGTCTAGCGCGTCCTCTAATCCCTGCTTCTTTCTTCCACTTATATGAGTGCCAAACAATACACATGTGTTTATTTATGAACTGCGTTGGTGGCCTTATAGGTGTCTCCAATTTGACAACATAGAAATATACAACAAAATGTTGTATGTCGTGTACAAGAAATATACAACAAAATGTTGTATGGCCTGTACAAGAAATATACAACAAAATGTTGTTTGTCCTGTACTGGAGGTTGTAATCAACCCCAGGTTGGCTTTTTATGCAAGTTTACGTTCAGTAGCTTGCCGTTGCTTTCTGAACGAGAAGTCAACGTTTAAATCAAACTTAATCCCGGTGCAAGGATTGAACCCAAATACCCCACCAGCAGCGCACCATAGCAGCGATTGGCCCCGTTACCTTGGTACCTGACTGGAGTTACAGGTGAGACGGCAGGTAATGTGATTAAGAGCTATGGCTGTGATAAGTGTCCATGCGTTTATGTCCATAATTGTCCATTTGATTGTGACCATGAGTGTCCATGTGTTTATGTGTCCATGTGTTTATGTGTCGATAAGTGTCCATGAGCATATGTGTCCATACATGACCATTTGATTGTGACCATAAGTGTCCATGTGTTTGTGTGTACATACATGTCCAAAGAAGAATAAAAAAAAAACAACAATAATTCACCTACAAGAACATCCCATGAAACAAGTAAAGAGCTTCAAGTACCTAGGAAGTATAATATCATCACATCGCAAATCAGAAGGCGAGATAGAAAACGGATGCAATAAGGCAAACCAACTCATTTGATAAATGGCACCAATACTAAAGAACAAACATGTATCAATAGTTACAAAGAAAGCACTACACAACACAATCTCCTACCACCTTTATGCCACCAATGCCGAACTTGGACAATGGCAGAAAAAGAGAAACGAAAACTCACAACAACAGAAATGAGATTCCTGAGAAGAATACTCAATGTATCAAGAAGAGAGAAAATCAGAAATGAAGAAACCAGGACTAAAGTGGGGGTTATAGCAGCGCTAGGTTTTATTAGAAAGCAGCAAGTAAAATGGTTTGGCCATGTAACTAGGTTACCAACTAACAGTATACCACAACAAGCAATGATGTACAGGCCAAATGGAAACACAAGAAGAGGCCGACCATGTAAACGATTGACAGAGGGAATAACAAAATCCATTGGAATATCGGTACATGAAGCCCATAAGCGGGCATTCTCGCGCTGTTGAGGCTTCACCTCGACACCGCAAGCTACAAGAGGAACACGATGAGATGAGATACATGACCATTTGATTGTGACCAAAAGTGTTTGTGTTTGTGTGACCATTTGATTGTGACCATAAGTGTCCCTGTGTTTATATGTCCATGTGTTTATGTTTCCATAATGTCCATGTGTTTATTTGTCCATGTTTATGTGTTTGTGTCCATAAGTGTTTATTTGATTGTGACATCAGTGCCCATATGTTTATGTGTCCATAAGTGTCCTTGTGTTTATGTGTCCATGATTTTATAACCATATTTATGTTTTTGTGTCCATAAGTCTCTATTTGATTGTGAACTTAAGAGTCCATGTGTTTGTGTGTCCATAAGTGTCCATGTGTTTGTGCCCATAAGTGTCCATGTGTTTGTGTGGCCATAAGTGTCCATGCGTTGTGTCCTTATGTGTCTACAGTCAAACCTCAGTTTTCGTTGCCCTCTGTTTTCGTCGATTTCGGTTGTCGTCGATTTTTTGTTCCGCGAAAAATTTGTCTCGGTTTGCGTCGATTGCCTCGGATTTCGTCGACGTGCCCACATGACCTCGCTGCTAATTTTGCTAAAATAAAGGGACCCACGAATTCTTCTGCTCAGGTTGGCGATGATTTTCGTTGTGTGAGCATCACTTGCTAAAAATAAAATACGAGAGCGGCATTAAGATTAATGAAATTGGCCGCATGTACGGGAAGTTGCCATCCACGATAAGTTTCACTGTGGCGAAATTTGTTGTTGTTGTTGTTGCATATCCCTTACAGGACGTTGCAGTCAACATCAGCATTTTTCAGCTGCTGTTGATGTACTAGGCAAGATTACGCTCAGTAGTTTGCCATTGCTTTCTGAGCGGCCGGCTCGCATACCTCGTAAGTTACCAACGCGGCGAGAACCGCTACCGATTCTCGCGCAGGTTACGTTACTCACGAGAATATACGGGATTACGGATAAAGACGTTAACCCCTTGTGGCGAAATAGGAAGCAATAAAAGAGACTAATGTAGCGAAAGACATGAATGTGCTAACGAAGCAGAGATTGCAAACAATTGAAGATGTCAAACAGTTATTATCAATTTGGATAAAAAATCAAAAACAGTTAAATGGCGATTCTGTTTCGGAGGCAATCATATGCGAAAAGATCAGTCTGTAGTATGCCGATTTCGTTAAGAAAATGGCTGGAACGAATGCTAGTGTACTTAGTGATTTAAAGACCAGCAGATTATGGTTTGAAAAATTCAAGAGGCACACAGGCATACATTGTGTTACTAGGCATGACGAAGGTGAGAGTTCGGTCACGTCTGGGACCGAAAAATAGTATTAAACACTATATTTACTCTCTATAAAATGTGCTTTTGGTATGTATTTTGGAGAGTCTAGAACGAATTAATTGGATTTACATTGATTCATATGGAAATAATTGCCTCGGTTTTCGTCGATTGTTTTCGGACGGATCATCGATGAAAATCGAAGTTTGACTGTATTTAATTATGATCATAAGTGTCCATGAGTTTATGCCAGGTCTCAGTAAGATATGACTTAGCTACCATATAAAGTAGACGGTACTACCTACTTTCTGTTAACGCCGAGTGTTGGGCGGCGCTCACCTAACCCGACACCTCATATTGTGCCAACGGCTGAGGAGCGTTATTTGGAGAATACAAGCCTTACCCTAATGTGAGAAAATGCAACGTAAAGACTAAATGTCACGGCAGGGCAGACCAGGCCCTAAGCCATCGTTGACAACTTGTCTAGGATCGAAGCGCCAATAGGCGGACAGTTAGAGCATGTCTATGCTGATCCGGCAACTTCTGCAGCTGGTCTTGTTCCAGATGCATTGGTGTTACCTTTTCTCTGGAGCAAACTAGACAGGCCGAGAGAGGGATCATGCTGCATGGACAACGCATGGTCTTTACAATTCAGCCCAGGCTTTGTGCTATGGAGAGGTATAACATTCGCTACCGCCGTGGGCTGTAGATGGTGTGCCTTGTCAGAAACAAGAGTGAGTGAGTGAGAAATAGCTTAATCCTGTACCGGTAATAGACACGGCTGGTCCCGTTACTCTCTTACCTGCCTGGAGTTAAGGTGAGACGGCAGGTTAGTGTGACTAGCATCTATTGCTGTCGTAAATGTGATTATAATTGACTTAGCTACGTTGTCGAACTAAGCACCTGGAGACAGGTATATTATCTTACCTGGATACAGGTATTTTCTTACCTGACGTTCCGGATGACGTCGTTAATGACGGAAACGTCTCTCACTACTGAGTGCACCGGGACGTCTATGTCTGATGTTCTGTTTGTTTCATTTATTTTGTGTGTTTTGGTTGCTTGTTTCCTTCTTTGTTCGTTTATGGTAGGTTGGTTTAAGTTATGATTTCTTTGATGGTTTATTTTGTTTACCTTCGTTGGAATTCTTTGCTGTGTTTCTCTCTTTGTATTATTATTATCTTTTTTGTTAGGATTCCTTTATTTATATTCATTTCTTTCTGTTTTGTTCGTTTGCTTATGTTTTATCGGTGCTAGATTTCTTTCTTTCTTTCTTTCTTTCTTTCTTTCTTTCTTTCTTTCTTTCTTTCTTTCTTTCTTTCTTTCTTTCTTTCTTTCTTTCTGTCTGTCTGTCTTTCTTTCTTTCTTTCTTTCTTTCTTTCTTTCTTTCTTTCTGGGCTTCCGTTCCCCAGCATGGCGGATAGGCATTGAACCGTTAAGGCCTCTGGAGTGTTTATGCTTGTAGCTACGGTTGTCATTCACATTTTCGTAATGTTGGACTAGTAGTACATGGTCCCGTCGCGCTGCTACCGAGTGAGTGCGTGGCGCATCACTGTGAGCTGTGAAATTCGTGTGGAATGCTTTTACATCTGTCCGCTGTTGTTTGTAGCGTGAACTGCATGTTCGTAACAATAGCGGCCGGCTGTCGCTGAATTGACTGGTTTGCCTTTCCGGTTCATTAGTGCATTGTTCAGGAGACTCCTTGGAGTCGTCACTGGAGAAACGGAGTGCGTGATTTGTGTGGCACTTTTGGTGGGTCACCCTGCGGACAGAGACCGAGCCATATGAGATAAAACCCGGGTCAGTGAAGCCTGTCTAGTAACTGCCGATTCCATCGACGATGAACTGTAATGCTCTGTATGTTTCGTGGAGGACTTTTGTGTTGGCATTCTGGCGGCGGCATTAGGCACAGTGTATCTGTGCGGGCTGTTGGATTGCCGAGACTCCTGTCTGTTGGCATGCCGAGACTCCTGTCTGTTCCACTTTTCACATTGGGTAGTGATGTGCGTTTTGTGTAACATTCACAGGGACAGCAATGGAGCATAATGGGAGACGACCCGGTGCCGTGAAGTTGGAACCGCGACTAACTAACAATCTTTCTTTCTTTCTTTCTTTCTTTCTTTCTTTCTTTCTTTCTTTCTTTCTTTCTTTCTTTCTTTCTTTCTTTCTTTCTGTCTGTCTGTCTGTCTGTCTGTCTGTCTGTCTGTCTGTCTGTCTGTCTGTCTGTCTGTCTGTCTGTCTGTCTGTCTGTCTGTCTGACGACCCCTAGGAGTCTCCGATAAAAACGCACCCGGGAATCGAAAGACGTAGCCCGGAATCAAACCTTCGGAACGAGAGGCAAATTAAAAAATATAAATATATATGAAGTATGATCACAGACGATGACAGGATAGATCAAGAAAAGGCAACGTGATATCAACAAGCAAGTGCGCTTATATATCAACCATCACCCATATGGAAACACCCAAACATACCCACTTCCACAAACGACTGCTAATAAATAGCATATTCACACCAACCCCATGCGACCAATATCAAACTTAGACATTATCCAAATCACACTTAAGCAAAATGAACACCTGTGAGATGAGATGCCTGAGGAGAGCTGCCAAAATAATTATCCGAGACCGATTAAGAAATGATGTTTTTAAACAGCGGGATCAACAACTTGTGCCACATTAATTGAAAGGCAACAAATCTAATGATTCGGCGTCTCTAGAATGCAACAGTATCAATTACCAGCACTGGCGCTACATTCAAGAAGATCTGCTACCAGAGCCAGAGGGTGCCAGAAAAGAAAATGGATTGATGACATCAAAGACATTGTACGATCACAAAGAATGAGACTATCCAGTGCCAAGCAACGGAACGGAACGTCAATTATTTATCGCCACGACAATTGACGACACAAGTGGAATGTTATGGCGATGATGTAATTTGTTTTTCCTTTGCATATCCTATTTACAGGACATCGCTGTCAACACCAGCATTTTACTGCTGTTGTTGATGTCTAAGCAAGTTTTACGTTCCGTAGTTTGCCATTGCCTTCTGAACGACCGGCTCCCACACCAATTCGTTAAAACCCAGCGCGACACGGTCTGCTGCCAAATCGGTCGCAGCTGTGTTTCGAACGCAGGTAAGTGGACTCACGAATCGCGTCCGCAAGTCCTTAGCCACGGAGACAGCTGATGTAATTTACTTGACAAATTTCCGCTCAGTAGTTAGCCGGCTCTGCGGCGATGGGGTTACAAATGCAATACGTAATTCCGGATACGGCGTTCGAAACACAGCTGCAAGCGATTTGATAGCAGACAACTTTGCGTTGGTTTCTGTACAATGGTATGAGTGCTCATCGTTCAGAAAGCAATGGCAAACTACTAAATATAAGCTTGCTCAGGATCACAAACAGCCAAAACAGTTTGCCATTGTTTTATGTGCGGTCAACGCCTCATACCGTCGAAATCAACGCAAAGAGATCTGCTTTCAAATCGTCCACGGCTAATTTCGAGTCTTCGACTGGAGATCAACGTGGCTGAATGGTTAAGAGCGCGCGTTCTTAAACATTCGGTGCTGATGCCGAGTTAACGGTTTCAACCCCATATACCGGCCAGATGGACTACAATATGTTGACTTCTCCTTCTTGACGTAGATAGTTAGTTGCATATCCTTTACACGACGTCGTAGTCAACCCCAGCATTTTGTTGCTGTTTGTGGTATCTTGGCAAGTGTACGTTCAGTTGTTTACCATTGATTTCTGAACGACCGCCACCCACACCATTTCGTAAAAAGCCAACGCAAGGCGGTCTGTTGCCAAATCGCCAGCAACTGTCTTTCTTTCACGGGTATGCGAATTATAAATACCTCAGAAGTCGGAGTGGGTTCGCCTGATGGCGAACTCACTGGTAATAGAAAAAGCTAATCCACACGCAAAATTCAGTCCAGTGTGACTAGAAGTAGCGTGTATGGACTACAATTGAGCTCAAAGCGAGTAGGCACACACAAACCCCCCCCCCCCCCCCCCCCCCCCCCCCCCGCCACACCCCAAAAAAAAAAAAAACAAAAAAAAAAACGTAGTAACTCTGGGGTTAGTGATCGTAGGAAAGCTGTAATCATACATCGAATAAAGAAGAAGTGGAATGGATCAGTTATACAAGAACATAATCACAAGCGACAGACAACCTAGCGTGGCTGAGAGGTTTGACGTGCTTACACTTTCTGTTGTGACCTTGATGAAGTGGGTTCCTTCCACCTGGCGATCAGCTGGACTTAAATATCGACATCATGTCCTTGACTTTGGGACCTTAATCACAAGTAAATCAGAAGTTGGAGTGAGTTCGCTTGATGGCGAGGGACGTTGGTTATGGGGCAAGCTAAATCAGTCCAGTGCATCCATTTGTAGCGGTAAATAGTAGTGACACATATGTGTCCACACTCGAGCTTAAAGCGAATGCATTATAGAAAGGAAAAAAGAAAGGGACAGAATGGATGTTGCCGCAAGAAAGCCTTCGTCAGCACACAAACAGACACTGATAAATTTACGCACAATCAGAAACTGATACATTTACACACAATGAATAATCATTTATCATTTACATACAGTCAGACACTGATGCATTTACAAATAGAAACTGATACATTTACACACAATTAGACACTGATACATTTACACACAATTAGACACTGATACATTTACACACAATTAGACACTGATACATTTACACACAATTACACACTGATACATTTACACACAATTACACACTGATACATTTACACACAATTAGACACTGATACATTTACACACAATTAGACACTGATACATTTACACACAATTAGACACTGATACATTTACACACAATTAGACACTGATACATTTACACACAATTAGACACTGATACATTTACACACAATTAGACACTGATACATTTACACACAATTAGACACTGATACATTTACACACAATTAGACACTGATACATTTACATACAAACATACATTGATACATTTACACACAATTAGACACTGATACATTTACACACAATTAGACACTGATACATTTACACACAATTAGACACTGATACATTTACACACAATTAGACACTGATACATTTACACACAATTAGACACTGATACATTTACACACAATTAGACACTGATACATTTACACACAATTAGACACTGATACATTTACATACAAACATACACTGGTACATTTACACACAATTAGACACTGATACATTTACACACAATTAGACACTGATACATTTACACACAATTAGACACTGATACATTTACACACAATTAGACACTGATACATTTACACACAATTAGACACTGATACATTTACACACAATTAGACACTGATACATTTACACACAATTAGACACTGATACATTTACACACAATTAGACACTGATATATTTACACACAATTAGACACTGATACATTTACACACAATTAGACACTGATACATTTACACACAATTACACACTGATACATTTACACACAATTAGACCTGATACATTTACACACAATTAGACCTGATACATTTACACACAAACATACATTAATACATTTACACAAAAACATACATTGATACATTTACACACAATTAGACACTGATACATTTACACATAATTAGATACTGATACATTTACACACAATTAGACACTGATACATTTACACACAATTAGACACTGATACATTTACACACAATTAGACACTGATACATTTACACACAATTAGACACTGATACATTTACACACAATTAGACACTGATACATTTACACACAATTAGACACTGATACATTTACACACAATTAGACACTGATATATTTACACACAATTACACACTGATACATTTACACACAATTAGACACTGATACATTTACACACAATTACACACTGATACATTTACACACAATTAGACCTGATACATTTACACACAATTAGACCTGATACATTTACACACAAACATACATTAATACATTTACACAAAAACATACATTGATACATTTACACACAATTAGACACTGATACATTTACACATAATTAGATACTGATACATTTACACACAATTAGACACTGATACATTTACACACAATTAGACACTGATACATTTACACACAATTAGACACTGATACATTTACACACAATTAGACACTGATACATTTACACACAATTAGACACTGATACATTTACACACAATTAGACACTGATACATTTACATACAAACATACATTGATACATTTGAAAAAAACAAACATACATTGATACATTTACACACAATTAGACCTGATACATTTACACACAATAAGACACTGATACATTTACACACTATTAGACACTGATACATTTACACAGAAACATACATTGATACATTTACACAAAACCATAGACACTGATACATGTACACACAATTAGACACTGATACATTTACAAAAAACATACATTGATACATTTACACACAAACAGATGATACATGTACTCACACACACTGATACATTTACACGCTAATATACACTGATACATTTACACACAAACAGACACTGATACATTTACACTCAGACATAAGGAGGTTATTTATCTGATGAGCATCACTCGTCAATGTAAAGCCGACAACCACTGCTCTACGTTGATGTACTCACACATATCGTGATGCCCTTAATTAACCCACATTTCTAGAAGCAGGGCTCACCACACATATCACTTGACTCATCTCATCACACATGCCACTTGGCTCATCGCACCACACACACCACTAGGCTTACCACACTACTAGACTCACCCCACCACATATACCACTTGGCTTATTGCACCACACATACCACTAGGCTCACGACACCACACATACCACTAGGCTCACCCATTACACATACAACTAGACATACCCCCACCATATATACCACTAGGATCACCACACCATATTTCACCACACATATCACTAGTCACACCACACCACACATACTACGAGGCTCACCACACCAGACATATAAATAGGCTCTCCACACAAACTACTAGGCTCACAAGACATAGTAATAGGCTCACCACACCATACATAACCACTATGCTCACCACACCTCACACACACACAATAGGCTCACCAGACCACACACACCACTAGGCTAGCCAAACAACACATACCACTAGGCTGAACACATATACCACTAGGCTTACAACACCACACCTACTGATACCAAAATCAACGCAAGGCGATCTACTTCCAAAACATCCCTTGCTGATGTCGCAACCAGCATGCCGAAGTCATGAAACTTCGTTCACTGCCCCCCAAAGCACAGCCGCCGGCAAATCGGGAAACATAAAGCCAGCAAATTTATTGACCGTAGATTACGACACCCTAAATCCATCGAAGCGTATATCATAAATAACAAATAGTGAATAATGCATAGAACAAACCAATCGATAGTTAGCGGGGAAGGGGGGAGGGGGTAGCGGACAGATACTTCAATATGTCATCATCATGTGCCATGCCGATAAGCGTGGGCAATCATGTATGTAATCTCGCACGATCACCAGAGTCGTGGATCAGCTCTGTGTTCTTAGCTCGACCATGCTACGAGGCCAAGCCATCGAGATATTTACTTTTTTGCCTTCCCTAGTTCTTCACCCCCCTCCCCCCTTACACACACACACACACACACACACACACACATACACACACACACACACACACACACACACACACACACACACACACACACACACCAACACACACACACACACACACACACACACACACACACACACACACACACACACACACACACAGAGACACAGACACAGAGAGAGAGAGAGAGAGAGAGTATTGCCAGTTGTCACCAAGTTCTCTAGATCATTTTGTTCTCATAGAGTGTCAAAACATTCTTTACTGTCTACGTCTAATTTCTCTAATCAGTTTACGGTTGTCATTTGCTTCTTGTAGGATATGCTAATTGGTTTTTCTGTCTGTCCATGGTATTCTTTCTGTTTTCCCCAGAAACCACATTTCAATTGCCATTAGATGTTTTTCAGATTCTCTACTCATTGTCCACGCTTCACATCCTTACAAAAGTACACGTTCTATGTAGCACTGCCACACTCCTTGTCTCGTTGCCATTCACATCTTTGTATTCTATACGACGTCTCTCATTCACTTGGAATCCCATTCTTCGGGGTTTCCTACAATAAACAAGGGTATACATACATCAAGCAATGTATTTCTGTTTGCTATTGCTTTCCAAACGACCGACGCCTCCAACCATGGAAATCAACACAAAGCGGTCTGTGTTAAAATCGTTGGGGGATTATTTCTAACCCTGGTCTTATTAAGTCGGGGAATTTGTAAACTGCATTTCGCTAACCCCCCAAGTCTCCAAGAAGCCTATTAAGAGAGGTATGAGACATCGATATGTAATGTCTGCAGATCTTTTTTCCCTGTACGCTGAAAATCTTTTTAGAAATGTAGAAGATATGAAAGGAATCATCATTGGAAGACGAAACATCAATAACGGATGATACAGCATTGATTGCAGACAATGAGCAGGATCTGCAACATTTAGTAGATGCGGTTGCTACAACAACTTGAGTTAGAATTAAATTGTAAGAAGACACAGATTATGGTCATCACTAGGAAGGAGGAAATACCACGTTATATACAAGTAATTGGGAATATTCTTAAACAAGTGAATCGGTACAATTATCTCGGAACAGTCTGATGGGAGACACCTTGAAGAGATTAGAACTAGAATTATCATGACAAAGGTAGCCTTTTGCAAGACAGAAATCATACTGACCAATTAGAAAGATGTCATTTGCGACGAGGAAAACAGTGTTTAGGTGTTACATAGAACCTGTGCTTTTGTATGGATGTGAAGTGTGGACAATGAGCAAACAGGCTGAAAAACATCTGATGGCTGTGGAAATGTGGTTTCTGATGAAAATGCAAAGAATATACCATGGACAGACAGAAAAACCAATGACTAAGTCCCTACAAGGAACAAATGAAAATCATAAACTGATTAGAGAAATTATACGTAGACAGTCAACATTTTATGGTCACGTTATGAGAAGAAATAAATGGAGAACTTGGTGACAACTGGCAAGATCGAGGGGAAGAGAACAAGGGGATGGCAGAGAAGTAAATACCTGTATGGCTTGACCACCTGGCATCGTCGAAACAAGAACACTGAGCTGATTGACGATTCTGGTGATCGAGTGAGATGCGAAACATAACCCTTGTTTTGGTTAGGGTGCAGGTTTGCGTGGCCGAATGGATACGAGCGATATATCTTAAAATTTCGGTGCGCCGATGTCGAGGTAGCAGGTTCAACCCGTACACCGGTTAGTTGAACTTAAATGCTGACTTCTCATCCCTAAATGGGGGACGTAAATTACAAGTACCTCACGCGTCCTCGTCGAGCATCCTGGGCAACAGGTCCCTTCGGGGTCCTGGCTGAAGTCAATAGGATCGCCGATTCCTCCGAAGTCGGAGAGTGTCTGTCTGTACGGCGAGGAACCACCAGTCTGCACACCAATAAGCCAGACATGGGACAACGGATACTCACGCAAACCTCAGGTCCTGTATGACATCACACTGATGCTGGACAACAGGATGCCTTCATCCGACATACAGGACTTTGCGTTGGAGCTCAAGCCAACGAACACAAGCAAGCAAGCAAGCAACAAGTACCTCAGAAGTGGGCTCGTCTGATGGCGAGGGACACTGGTAATGGGGAAAGCTAACCTACACGCAAACAGTAGGTCCAGTAGTCCAG
Organism: Cepaea nemoralis; assembly: GCA_014155875.1. Lineage (NCBI taxonomy): Eukaryota > Metazoa > Mollusca > Gastropoda > Stylommatophora > Helicidae > Cepaea > Cepaea nemoralis. Next base: position 57,495 of record JACEFZ010028000.1, on the reverse strand, counting down.
TAGTCCAGTACACTAGAAGTAGTAGCACGTGTATGTACTACGCTTGAGTTCAAAGCAAACAAAACATTAGGTTAAAGTGGAATGGAACCTTTACACGCGACGTTGAGCCACACACTCATCAAGTCCATAACTAGAAAACACATGATGATGATGATGATGATGATGATGATGATGATGATGATGATGATGATGATGATGATCATGATCATGATCATGATCATGATCATCATCATCATCATCATCATCATCATCATCATCATCATCATCATCATCATCATCATCCTCATCACCTTGCACTTCAGCCGTCAAGAGCCGTGGAGAGGAATAATTTGCGCTTCAGCGCCCTATGGGCGGCACTGGATAGTGTCATTTCGTGTGGTTGTACAATGTCTCTGACGTCGTCAATCCATTTTCTTCTTGTACGTCCTTGTGGTCTCGTCGCAGATGATCTTTGATGTAAGGCCAGTGATGGTAGTTGCTGATGTTGCATTCTAACGACATGCCAAACCACTTGATCTTCTGTCTTTCAATAAATGTGACACAAGGTGTTGATCTCACAGTCTGTCTGATAACAGCATTTTTACTCGGTCTCCGATTGTTAAGTTGGCAGCTCTCCTCGGGCATCTCATCTCACAGGTGTTGATTTTGCGAAAGTGTGATTTGGATAAAGTCCAAGTTTGAGATTGGTAACATAGGGTTGGTGTGAATATGCTGTTTATTATCTGTCGTTTTGTGCGAATGGGTATATTTGGATGTTTCAGTATGGGTGATAGTTGATATGTAAGTGCACTAGCTTTTTGACATCTTATTTCGATGTCCCTGTCCAGTCTGCCATCTTCTGTGATTATACTTCGAAGATATTTGAATCCTTTAACCTTTCAATTTCCTCCATAATTCTCGAGCAATAGTACTTAAACAAATACATTCCCTGTGACAGACTTTGTAGGGTTGGCCTAGGAATTGCCACAATGGTATCAAATATCTATCTTAGTTTTAATCAACTGTCATTCACGCTGACCCCCCCCCCCCCCCCCCCTGGGACTCTAGAAATACAACCGTTCAACGTCACATTCCCTCGAAGCGGTTTCTTCAACAGGGACCAAGTTACAAGATTTCAATAATTTAATTAACTCAATTCAACCAACAACACATACAACACCCCAATTTATACAAAAGATAGGACTATCAGAAGATACGACAAGTAGAATGGAAGGACTCAGAAGGGTCACTGCAGTTTCGTCATATCCAGGGACATCAGTGTATCTGTCTGTCTGGTCAGTGACATGCACTTCACCCGGATGTATGATGCCCTTCTCAGGACTCCTCTCGACCACAGGCTGGTTCTAGACTAGACGGTTGAACAGCTACTGGCTAGAGTCTGGCTTGATCCCTTCCGTTTCTACACTGGACACTGGTTATATCTTCTATAGTAAATCACGCACATTTGTATCACAACAATTTTGCACTATCCCTGTCGTATAGTTCCTAACAGAGTCAGAGTATATTTATTTCGATATTAGAATAGGTTTCCTTGCAGGATACTGATTGACATTCACAAATGTTCTGTGTGTAGGCTGGAGGGGCTAGATAAGGGTTGCATAATTCTCTGTGCCTTACTGTCAATTTTTGAATAAACACCACTCCCTATAAATTTATAACGTTATTTTCTTTGCAGAGCTACACAGCCACACTCCACCTAAAATTCAGGAGCCTCAATGTTCCAACTCTGGAGGTAATGAATATTGAACTTTCCACCGGCTCCGACGTCGAACTTCGTAAATATCGCTAATTATATGGACTTCATGGACTCAACCTTCTTGGTTGTTGCAGACAATTAACCTTCGCTAAGGAGACCTGTGAATATAAAAACCTCAGGGTAGTATATGCGTCAACGTAACCTTAACATGACATAAGTACCCCCCCCCCCCTCCCTGTTTAGTCAAATATTTTACATGATAATTGTCTAAGTATCATTAGACTCAACACTTCTGGCTTCCTGGACAAAGTAGGTAGCTTGGACCGCAGAAAAGTCCCTTGAGAGTCTTTGGTCTGGACAGGAGATCCGGTTTGGTCTGTCATCAGGAGTCATAGGCTATACTCTGGTTTGGAGTCAGGTTCCTACACCTTTTTAACGCTCTGTAAACATAGGTCTTCCCACCCTAGTTTAGGTAATTTACGCTGGGTTTTATGTACAATTCCCTTTTCTGGTTGGTGGAGGAATACCCCAGTTTACTAATACAGATTGGTGTCAGGTCTTAGTCAGATATGACTGAGCTACCGTATGACAGTAGACGGTACTACCTGCTTCCTGTTAGCGCCGAACGTTGGGCGGCGCTTACCAAACCCGACACCCCACATTGTGCCAACGGCTTCGGGCGGAAGAGCGCAATTGGGAGGGTACAAGCCTTACCCTGGTGCGAGGAAATGCAACCTAAAGACAAAATGTCATGGCAGGGCAGACCAGGCCCTAAGCCTTGGTTGGCAGCTGGTCTATGATCGAAGCTCCGACAGGCGGACAGTTAGAGCATTGCTTTGCTGATCCGGCAGCTTCTGCAGCTTGTCTTGTTCCAGATGTATAGGTGTTACCTTTCCTCTGGAGTGAACTAGGCAGGCCGAGAGAGGGATCATGCTGCATGGGCAACACATGATCTCTATATTTTAGCCCAGGCTTTGTGCTATGGAGAGGCTATAACTCCATCCCTGGTCTTAACCGGTCTTGGAATCAAAGCGAGAGGCAACTGTTACGGGTTATAAGTCCCTGTCAATTGGCGTAGACATGGGGCGCCACGCGTTGCCTCTGACGGTGGGAGATACCTACAGGTGTCACTGATCAGCTACCGCCCGCCTCAAGCTGGGCAGCCCCTGGCCAATTGGGTGCTGATCCGCTACAGCCTGCCTGTTTCAATGGGTTCTTTGGGCTAGGACAAAATCTGAATCGCAGGCTGTAAAACCAAGACACCAGGTACTAATAAAAAGAAAAATAGAAACCTCAAGCTACGGCTTGCAACCTGGAACGTGAGAACCATGTGTCCAGAATTTTCCACTGACTTGACCAATATTGACGATGTGAGAAAAACGGCTGTGATTGATGCCGAACTCAATCGTCTTAACGTTCATATTACTGGCCTGCAGGAGAATCGCCTCGCCGAGGAAGGGTCACTCAGGGAAAACAATAAGGCAGCACGGTGTGGGCTTTGCAGTGAAGAATTCGTAACTGGGAATGACTGAAATTCCAGCAGGAGGTAATGAAAGACTGTCAGAGTCCCAAGTATATGAGAGAGAGGACATATGACAGAGACAGGACAATTGGGTATAGCATGAGCAGAGTAGACAAGACCTTACACCCAGTGATAGACAGGACATAGGGCATAGACAGGACAGTGTCCTTGAATGACAGCCCAATCGTGGACTGAACGACCTGAGACACCAGCCATCAGTAGATGGGTGAAGGACGGGACAATATCCAAGAAGCCCGAGACATCCTACTTAGCATGTGTAATACAGACGACACCTGGATCAGGGAACACGTGACCACCGACTGTGTGAGAGATAGGGCAGACTGGACTTGACTGCGGTGGCGAAAGGATGTGTTTGGATATTAAGAGAGAGAGAGAGAGAGAGAGAGAGAGAGAGAGAGAGAGAGAGAGAGAGAGAGAGAGAGAGAGAGAGAGAGAGAGAGAGAGAGAGAGCGAATACCTGACAGGGGTTTGCTATTGCTAAGGGAGCGTGGCATTGTTTGCCCTGTGCGCTAGTTGTGATATACATTCTATGATATGAGAGCGTATGAGTGTTTTGATAGCTGTTACAATAGATTGTTGCTAGATATTGTCAAATGTAACTGAAGATTGATGAAGATGTACATATTTCATTGGTAATAAATGCATTGACATGTATATTGTGTGACATGTTTCACTTTCCTGTCAGTATGATGACGAACGAGCGACTGAGACGCTGACAAAGACTATTATCCCTGCGCTTGGCAACCTCTTGTGATTTTGCTACCATAATTACTGCATATGCACCGACACTCGATTCCTCCAATTATGTGAGGGATTCGTTCTATGAGGAGTTAGACTCCGTGATCAAGGCAGTTCCAAAATCAGACTACATTTATATGCTAGGTGATTTCAATGCTCATATATGCAAGGACTCGAGTTCATGGCCAGTGGGCCTTGGAAAATACAACATCGGTCGCATGAATGAAAATGGGCAAAGGCTCCAGGAGCATTGCACCAGAAATGACATATGTATTACAAACTCCTTTTCTAAAACAAACGAGCTGCATAAGGTCACATGGAAACGTCCAAGATCCGGCCATTGGCACCAGCTGGACTTCATCATCACACGGAGACAACATCTGAACCATACATTATTGACTCGAAGTTACCACAGTGCTGACTGTGATACGGATCATTCTTTGGTTGTTGCAAGGGTTAGACTGAGACCAAAGAGAATCTACACAGCTAAACACAAATCTAGCCCCAGGATTAATATTATTAACACTCACGATCCTGAAAAGTGCTTTTAGTTTCAACAGCAACTTGAAGACGCTTTCATTGATACACCAGGAAATTATACAGTAAGTGGAAAGTGGGGTAAACTTAAGGTAACTCTTTATAAAACTGCCGTAGGGGTTTACGGCACTGTGGGTCATAAGAGGCAGGACTGGTTTGCGGCAAACAGCCAGACTCTGCAGCCCTTGATTGATAAAAAGAAGATAGCTCTCTTAAGAAACAAGGAAAGACCAACACGTAACACTCTAAGTGAGCTAAGGCAAGCTAGGAAGGATCTGAAAAAGGCTGCCAGGCAGTGTGCAAATGACTATTGGATCAAGTTATGTGAGTCCATTCAAATCGCAAGTGATAAGGGAAACATCAGAAGCATGTATGAAGGAATAAAGAAAGCCTGAGGTCCAATGATCAAAAGAAGTGCACCATTGAAAACCTTGACTGGAGAAATCATCACAGATAAGAAACAGCAGACGGGCAGATGGGTAGAGCACTATTTGGAGCTTTACTCAAGTGAGACCAAACCAGCGGATGATGCCCTCAACGCCATAGAGGCCCTACCAACTCTTGGCCACCTGGACACACTTCCCACCATAACAGAAGTTAAATGTGCTATAAATGAACTTGCATCTGGCAAGGCTCCAGGTAAGGATGGGATTTATAGAGGTAATCAGGAGTGGGCAAGACACACTCACTCTACAGATCCACCAGCTAATAGAGCTATGCTGGCGTGAAGGACAAGTCACACAGGATTTCAAAGATTCAAGCATCATAACACTGTACAAGAACAAGGGCGATCGGAGCGACTGCAACAACTATAGGGGTATCTCACTTCTGTGTATTGTTGGAAAAGTATTTGCCAGAATTGTTCTGCGCAGACTTCAAGTCCTAGGAGATCAATTCTACCCCGAATCACAGTGTGGCTTTCGACAGAACCGGTCTACCATTGATATGATATTCTCATTGCGACAAATGAAGAAAAATGCCGTGAACAGAATCAGCCACTGTTTATTGCCTTCATCGACCTCATAAAGGCATTTGATTTGGTCAGTCTTAGGGTCTGTTCAAGGCACTAAAGAAGATTGGCTGCTCACCAACTCTTCTTTCCATTGTGGAATCGTTCCACACAGGCATGAAGGGTATAATCAAGTTTGATGGTGCAACTTCTGAAGAGTTTGAAATCAAGAGTGGAGTTAAGCAAGGTTGTGTACTAGCTCCCACCCTCTTTGGAATATACTTTTCACTTCTACTGAAATATGCCTTTCGTGATCAGGATGGTGGTATATACATCCACTCACGCTCATATGGCGGCCTATACAATGCTCAGAGATTGAAGGCTAAGACCAAAATTAGGACGGTACTGATCAGAGAGTTTCGAAAGCCCTAATTTATTGAGGTCACTAAGTGGATCAAGAAAGATTCGCCTACGAAAACTCGTTTTGGCCAGTTCTTAGTTAAATCCTTTCTACCACTGAGTACCGTTTTTATTTGGGTTTAAATTTATAAGAAGTGGAGAGAGACTGCCTGGCAGTTTTGTTACATTTCCTACCGATTTGCTGGGCCTGTCGTAGGTTCATCTTTATTTGAACAGATTAATGTTAAGAAACACGCACAAAACACATAATTATATGTTCAAATCGAAGCGAACGCGGATTACACCGCCTGAAAACAGATAACTTTTATAAATGTTCATGTAGAGTTTTTCATGTGGCTGTATCATTGTATGCTTGTTGTGTGTGTGCTGACGAAATCTTTAACCGCAACGTCCATTTTTCAACTTCTGATCGTGTTCTATACAAGCTTAAGGATTCCATGTCTCGTTTATCTTGATACTCTCATTGCATATGGTTAGTGTAGGCTATTGCCAGTTTAATCTTGGGGGGAAAAACCGTTTCTAGAATATTCTGCTGTTTCGAATCCCAAACTTCCCTGATACTACACTCTTCTTTGTTGGATAGGTGCGAAAACAATGGATTAACACGCCTCGAATCTAGGAAACAGGTTCGAACCCTAACAGGGTGACTACAGTTTTTATTTTACGGGGGGGGGGGGGGGCCGCTTCAAATGAAAATCTTAAACATATGATAGAAATTACAATAACCATGCCATTGTCTTGTAATCTCTCAATGTCATTTGTTAAGGATGTCAGGAGTGTTAAGCACGTGACATAAAGGTGACGACGAACACGGCTACGTCATAAGGACAGTTTAAAGATGGCTACCTCACATTGCCATGCACCAAAGAGAAGCAGCGTTTTATTATCCGTTTTGTGATAAGTGAAGGGGTGAAACCTACTGAAATTCATCGGCGTCCAGTATGGTGATGCATGCCTGCCAGTCCAACCACTGTATGAGCGCAATAGGAAGTTTCACGACTTCTGTGACAGACTGTTCACAACCGGGTCAGGCATACCGGAATAGCGACCACAAGAGTAGAATTTTCTACTGGAAGTCATGCACATCATCGGAGCTGGAGGACTTTTATTGAACGCAATGGTGACATAAAAAAAATGATACACTTGTTCTTTACTTTTTCACATCATCATCATCATCATCATCATCATCATCATCATCATCATCATCATCATCATCATCATCATCATCATCATCATCATCATCATCATCATCATCATCATCATCATCATCATCATCATCATCATCATCATCATCATCATCATCATCATCATCATCATCATCAAGTGCCATGCCGACTGGCGTAGGTGTTCATGTTTCTTCACATATCTCTGGTGTTCTGTATCAATTATGCTGCTGATATTCATCCATGCCACCGTCTCAATCCGTCCAGCATCATTTCTCTTGGTCGGTTTCTGCTCCTCTTCTCCTCGATCCTTCCAGTCGTCACGATGTTCTCCAATGCCTCTCTTCTCATAACATGACCAAAGAAAGCTGTTTTTCTCTTTCTTATTGTTGTATATAATGTTCTAGTTTCATTAATATCTTTCAGGCAATCGTTGTTAGTTACTCTGGCAGTCCAAAGAATTCGCAACATTCGTCGTAGGAACCACATGTTTGTTGTTTCCAAATTCTTCCTGATTTATTCATGTACATTCAAAGATTTACTGCCATACAGCAAAACAGGTTCCATATAGTACTTCAGCATTTTCTTTCTTACATTTAATGATAGTGACGTATTGCATAAGATACTTTTCATGTTATGAAATGCAACTTTTGCTTGCCCTGTTCTTTTCTTAATCTCTGTTCTGCATCTTCCGTCTGATGTTATAAACACCCGAGATATCTAAAATTATCCACTTCTCTAGGAATTGTTCCTTTTATTTCCATCTCACATTTTGATGTGACATTTTTCTTTGATATCATCACTGTTACTGTTTTTGTTTTTTAATATTCAAGGAGAATTCTTTCTATACATTCTCTGTTACTACAATATCCAACAACCGTTCTAGATCTTTTGCATTATCCGCAACCAATTCTATTCATCTGTATAGCGTATATTGTTTGTATTATAACCTCCGATTAGTATTCTTGGCTTCTCTTTTATCTCTCTTATTATTACTTCGCTATATTCCTTGCCTTGTTAGATGGGTTGCGGCAGTCCGTTATGAGCGGAAGGTTGCACTGCGCATGGGTTCCTGGACTTATGACTCCTGCACTATTACACCTGGGTTGCCGCAGGGATCTGCCTTGTCCCCAGAGCTCTTTAATGTCTACACCAGCAAAATCGCAGCTATTGAGACATCAGGTGTGGGTAGAATCTTGACATTTGCAGATGATGTGCTGATGTACAGACAGGGCAGAGGCAGGGCCAGTTTGGCGAAAGACTTACAGGTGGCAGTAAACAGGGTGGCGGAGTGGTGCAGGGACGCAGGGGCCATTATACACCCAGACAAGGCATCGGTTGTGTGGTACTCCCTGGATAACCGGATCGTCAAGGCAGATGTCCAAGGTATTATGTTGAATGGATGGCCTCTTAGTCGAGAGAGTAAAATAAAGTACTTTTTTATCACCTTTGACAGCTGTCTGTCTTTTAAGGATCACGTGGAGGATTCGGTGGTGAAGGCTGGTAGGGAACTTAATGCATTGAGGGCTATGGCAGCAACCGGGGTAGATCAGAGGATGCTGTACAGGCTCTTTCAGCAGTTAATAATTTCCGTCATTGAGTATGGTTTGGGGCTTCTGACAGTATCAAAGAGCCAGCTTGAAAGGTTGGAGCGCATACAGAATGCTGCCATGCGGTTAATCCTGGGATGCACAAAGGACACACCCATTATATGCATGAGGCATATCCTGGCGCTACCAACAATGACGGATAGGCATAGGGTCCTTCAGGGCAAATGGTACCTGAGAGTTGCCGCAGACAGGGATCACCCGCTGCATGCAACAATGGATATGGTCAAGGGTCATAGACTAAGACGAGGCAGGTCCTGGATCTAAAGACCATCAATCGTGAAAGAGAGTGGGTTGAAGTTCCGGAAGACATGGACTGGCGCAATGTAATAATAACACTAGGGTCGTGAGTGCAGAGAATGGGCAGCGGGCCGCACTGAGTTTGAAGTGCAACAGCTGATTCAGAGCAACACACACCAAGGTGACATAGTCATCTACACCGATGGGTCAGTGGTGAGAAACGGACGTAGTGGCTGGGGCTTTATTGCAAAGGCTAATGGACGAATCTTGAAAAAGGAGAGTCTGGCATATGAGACTACGACCTTCAGCATGAGAATGGAGGTGGAGGCAGTAAAAGCTGCATTCCGGTGGCTAGAGGAGACTACTGCAACACACGTTGTAGTCATTACGGATTCAAAGAGTATGCTTAGTAAGGTGAAGAAAGGAATGTTTCGTGTGGAATGGCTCTCGTCGCTTCAGAGGTCACAGATTGTGAGGACTGTATGGATATTTCGCCCTGGTATGCCGGGGTACGGGGGAATGAACAGGCTGATAGGCTAGCAGGGACTGAAACTCTTTGTGGTAGTTTGCCTGTGGACAAGGAGGAGGTGGTCGTGCGCTTGTGAGACCAGGTGGAGAAGGCGGAGGAACAGATTGAGAACCCATATGTGGAAAGAATGAGATTGCGGAGGATCGGCAGGGATTCTGGAAGAATCTCAAAACTGAGACCAGGAGAACGTTTAATCAGATAGCGGTGGGAACGATTAGTAGTATGACTCTTCGCTGGCTGTTAAACGAGAGGACGGAGCACGCATGGGAATGTCCCGAGTGCAGTGATGTCGGTTCTTAACTCAACTCAACTCAACACAACTTCGCTATAAAGGGAGAAGAGATCCGGTGACAAAACACACCCCTTTCGTATTCCTAGCGTTATGTGTTCACAATTGCCCTCTTTATTTCCAATTTTAATTGCCACTACTTGGTTGCACTAAATACATTTTATTATTCTAAGATCTTTCCCATCAATGTTGATATCTTCCAACATTTTACTTAGTTCATCATGTTTTACTTTATCAAATGCCTAGGTGTCATCTATGAAGCACAAATATATGTCCCTCTGTGTTTCTATTCATCTTTTTATTAGCGTTCGCAATGTATATATTGCGTTGTTTGTACCCTTTCCTTCCACACTTAACATCAAAGGAAGAATCATAAACAATCTTAGGTATGCTGACGATACCGTGTTACTAGCAGAGAGCGAGCAAGAGTTACAAAAACTTAGTGGAACAAGTAAACAGGCATAATGCAGAATGTGGCTTAATCGTAAATCGTAGAAACTCCGCCGTGGAGCAAACACGACAGGGGGCTTCTGATCGTCAGAAGTGTACCTCCTTCCTCAAGTATTTCGGATCTTTAACCTCTTAATACTATCTGGGGGCGGTCCCGTCCGGGTGATGACTCCGGGCGTCATTCCCCTGCCGTGGAGACCGTTTGGTCACATTTGTTATTCCTGTGCACTCTTCCTTCCTGGTGGCGTTAGGGAACTCGATCTTCACCCTGGGACTTTCGGAGGGTTGCTCGGGTACGTCACAGGTGACCTTGACTAGAGTCTTCTCAGCTACATAAATTTGGGGTTCTCTGTGCGGTTCTCCCTGGTTGAGGTCCTCTTGAGTCTTATTCCTGTTCCCAGGAGCACTGCCGTGCATACTGTGACGCACCTCCTTCGTCCAGCGTGAATTCTCATTCCCCGGAAGGAGTCGAAGCTTTCACCACACAAACACGTTAAGGGCCTCTAAATCGTCAGAAGAGTACACCCTTCACCAAGTATTTCGGACCTTTAACCTCCTGATACTCTCTGGGGCGGTCCCGTCCGGGTAATGACTCCGGGCGTCTTTCCCCTGCCGTGGAGACGTTTGGTCACATTCGTTATCCCTGTTGTTACGCTTGTTCCTTCGCTGTTACCATGTCCATTCTCAAGCCCTCCATCCCTCGGTGAGGAGAACCCCTGCAGCCTGTGCTTGCCCCTTAGCACATGTGGTCATGGGGAGCCAGCTTCATCCCCCGCCACGGCCTCTGTTGCCTCCCTTCGTCTCCGTTGCCTTGATCCTTCCTCGTGCCCCGTTCACGGCGCCGCACTCTACTAGGAAACCGGTTCTTCCTTTCCGTTTTTGGACCCACCTCTTGATCTCTGCCACTGCCTGAGTGCGACATACCGCCGATTATCGCTATGTTATGGAGGTTCAACTTCGACCGACATTTACACGATTGACTGCACTCAGTTCCACCACTTACATTCGGAGGAAGGCTAAAGAGCTGGCTCGAGACGTTGTAAGTTCGTGGTCTTGGTTGAGAGATTGTTGGTACTGCATTTACCGCTTCTAATCATACTAGTTTCGAGACTCATCCCAATTTAGGTTCCGACAGTTTCATAGCCAGCACGAGGCCTTTTCAGCTGCCTCACACAATTGCTTCTGGGTCCGAGTTCTTGCTTGTCCCTTAATGCCCATTCGCTTAAGCACAACAAACACGGAATGGGAGACTAGGCCTCTGGCGCCTACCTAAACGGCGAATAGCCTGGCGGTGTACTTCTCCAGCTTGAGACTTGCGACCATGTCCTCCTACTTCTTCAATTTGTACAGATGCTGCTACCTCAATATTGGATTCGTAAGGGACGGTCAGCTCAATCAGCGTTAGTTGCCTGGCTAACGAGGAGCTGATTACGATGTAAGGTCGCAAGCCAAACTGTCGGATCACCTCAGGGTATTTGCCACGGCCCTTTAGATCTACGGTCAGTTCCCAGTCCCTCGCACCATCGAAAATGGTGTCAAGCGGCAAGTCATCAGCTTTGCCTTCTTTGCGCCCTTCTCGAATGAAGGAAATCTTCATTCGGCCTCGGCCTGCACCCCTCTTAAATATTAACATCATTAAAACGAAAACTATGATCATTAGCAATGGAAAGGAAAGGTCATCAATGAACATCAAAGTAAACGGGGAGATACTAGAACAAGTAACAAGTTTCTCCCATCTTGGACATGTAATAACAGATGGTGGCAGATGTGAAATATAAATAAAAAAGAGAATAGGAACGGCAAAAAATGCTTTCAACAGCATTTAAATCAATATTAACAACTAGAGAGATTAACAACGCATTAAAAATTAGAATTGTCAAATGTTACGTATATTCAACACTATTGTATGGCCCGGAAGCCTGGACATTGAACAAGCAACTAGAAATTTGAATAGATGCCCCGGACATGTGGATATACAGAAGAATATGTCGTATTTCACGGAAATCAAATGAATCAAATAAAGAGGTGTTAGAAAAACTGGAAATGAAAAGAGAGTTGATGAAAGAAATAAAACAGAGGCAAGCAAAATATTTCGGCCACGTTAAGAGACAACACTCTTATAAAAACCATACTGGAGGGCAAGGTTGAGGGCAAGCGAGAAAGAGGTAGACAACGATACAAGTGGGAAGATAACATCAAGAGATGGACGAACACCAGTCTGACAGAATGTACAGTCAAGACGAGAGACAGACAGTGTTGGCGATCCATTGCAGCCAACCTTCATTGTGGAGACGGCATCTGATTGATTCATTTCCTTCCACAAATTCATACTGTTCTTCACCAATTTCCATGTTTATTTTCTTTCTTGTTCTTTTCTTCATAATTCTGAGTAGAAACTTAGTGACATGGTTAATTAGGTTAATTGTACAAAAGTCTTCGCATTCTATTGTTCCTGATCGTTTGGAATAGCTATACATACGATTTCAGCGTATCACCCGGTAATTATTCACAGCTGTAAATATCATTAAACATTTTGGTTAATACATCTACTCCAAATTCTCCTTATACTTCTAATTCTTCTATTGTGTTTCCATGCGACCCAGTTGTTTTTCCTTTCCTCAAATGTTTGACAGCGTCAGCTACTTCTTTTAAAACAGGGGGACTTCTAAGTTACTTTCTTCTATTAATTCTTCCCTTATCCATCATATAATTTCTTATACTCATTGCACCTCTTCATTATAGCACCTTCCTCCAATAATATCGTTCCTGGTTTTGATTTCAAACACTCTGTATTTACTCTTATTTTCCTTCTCGTTAGCTTACTGATTTGTCTGTGCATATTTTTGTATCTTTAATATAAATTAATTCAATTTTCTTGCACTGATTCGTGTAACCAACTTTCATTTACACATTTATCTTTTATTTCTTTATTTATCATTTCATACTCTTGTTTGTCATCTTTACTCTAATTTCGTGTCCATCAGCCTCAAGATTTCTTCAGTTATCCATCTTTTCTTGGCTATTTGGTTTCTCTCTGGTAATATTCTTGGCTTGTTTGATGAATGGAGTCCCTTAACATTTTCCATTGTTCATTCATACTCTGTATTTTAGCTATTGCATTGTACCTATTTTTCACAGTCACTCTGTATAGTTCTTGAATTTCTTTTTCTGCTTTCAGAACATATATATTAAGTCCCATTTTCTTAACCACTCTTTTCCCTCTCTTTAATCTTACTTTCATTTGTCCACATAGTTGTACATGATCACTATTACAGTCAGCACCAGACATTGTCTCTACATTAATTAACACATTTCTAAATCTTTTATTAATAAGTATGTAGTCAATTTAGTTAAGTATTTTCTTAACAGGGCTTTTCCTTTTGTAAAGTCGACTTTTATTGTATTTAAACTAGGCGTTTCCAATATTTATCATATCATTGATATTTGCCCATTCTATTAGTTTCTCACCTTTTGAATTCTTGTATCTAAATCATAATTCCCCACTTTATCCTCAATTTCTTCCTTTCCTACTTTTGCATTAAAATCCCCTAGTATTATTATTATTTTTTTGTGATTTAATTTGAGACATCGCCATTTCTACTTCATCGCAAAAGTGTTGCATTTTCTTATCAATACTACTTATTGTTGGTGCGTACACATGTATATTATATCTATTGGTTGGCCTTTCATTTTGACCATAATAACTCTATCTGCCGGTCTCCGTGGCCAAAGGATTGCGAACGCGGTTCGTGAGCCGCTTACCAGGCGTTCGAAACGTAGCCGCGACCGATTTGTGTAGCAGACCGTGTCGCGTTGTGTTATAAAGTGTTCACATGGGAGCTGGTTGTTCAGAAAGCAATGGTAAACTACTGAACGTAAAAACTTGCCTAGTATATCAACAGTAGCTGAAAAATGCTGGTGTTGACTGCAACGTCCTGTAAGGGATATGCAACATTAAAAAAAAACTTTATCTGAAATACACAAGTAACAATTAATTGACTTGGCTGATTTTGTTTTTGTTTATCCTCCGTTGTCACGAAGGGCCGAATGTAAGACGGGCCTGTGTGCCCAATTTGTAACCCTTTGAAAATAAAGTTTGTTCGTTCGTTCGTTCGTTCGTTCGTTCGTTCGTTCGTTCATTCATTCATTCGTTCGTTCATTTGTTCGTTCATGTGTATCCCCTCCAGAATAAATTATTGTGTGCTTGTCGGTTATCAGTTTACCCATTCTCTTCCATCTCATCTCACTTATGCTTAGGATATTCGTTTTTCTGCTTTCCATTTCTCTTATCACATTGTTTATAATTTCCCAATTCATTTAATGTCCTAATATTCCATGTTCCTAATTAAAATTTATTTCCCATTTAAAATAGAATCCCTATTTTAAATGTATTCGTTATGATTTTGCCATCAGTAGCTGGATGACGGTCTGGTGCCACCTGTAGCTCATGTCTGTCTCTACTAGACGAGGATGTCCTAAGACAGCCATTAACGTCGTTCACTGCCTCTGATATGTGACTATTTACGAAATCTTGGGAAGATAATGTAATGATTTCCCCTTGACTTCCACATACACATGTAAATCTTTTACTTCAGCCTTTGACAGCCATTTCAGATTGCCAGGACAAGTGAGTGCCCTGCTCTGTTCAGTTGCAGAGTTGTCCACTTATTCCGGTGAATACTCGGTCCATATCAATAGATATTAAAACAGCACCCTGCACACCTACTCTATGCTGTCAATGCCAAACAGAAATATTCACGCCAAAAAAAAAATATGTAAGGTTTTCATTTGAAGCCCACTCGTATATTCAAAGTAATGTATTCGCATAGTGAATATTGACAAAGACGCCATAAATAAAATATTGCCCGAAATTATTGCCTGGCATATTTTGTTGCATCTCTACAGTATGCGTCTGGCGAGGTGCGGCGAAATACATCTCCAGGCAATAAATCGGGCAATATTTTGTTTATGGTGTCTGCGATTAAATTCATTCTAGATGTTGTCTAGGGTGTCATCTAATCTCTACTTCTTTATTACCGCTCCCTAAACGAATTTTTTACGGCGATCTGCGCTGTGGTAAACGCTCCCAAGGCGACCAGAGGAACCACCATAAAGACACTGAAGATTTCACTAAAAGCTTTTGGAATTAATCACGACACTTGGGAGACTGCTACAAAAGACCGAAATTCGTGGCGTACATCATTACACAAGGGTGCAGTCACTTGTGAAGCAAACAGGACTGCAAAAGCTATGAAAAAAAGGCTGGACAAAAACCATTGCAGAAGATCCTCCCCCTGGAACATCAGGCATTCTTTGCCCACATTGTCAAAGAACATTTAGAGCCAAAATAGGCCTTACCAGCCATCTGAGAACTCACGGCATCAAACTTTCAACACCACTGGATGACATCATCATTCTTGATGGACAAACACCTCCTCTTTCTTCTGCTTCGATACTTATCCGTTTGTTTATAAGCTCTTTCTCAATCAGTTTTCTACAATCATTAGAATGTTCGTATTTGTCTTGTTCTTGTTGGCTTGTGTACTAAGAAAGTTTATGTAACATTTACTTTCAAGAAAGTTTATGTACCATGTACTTTCAAGAAAGTTTATGTAACATTTACTTTCAAACAAGGAGTCTTTGTGGCGAAGTGGTTAAGCCGCTGCCTAAGCCCCGAAGGTTGTGGTTTCGATTCTGGGCCACGTCGTTCGGTTCAATCATTCAGATGCCGTCTTCACGATGGAGGTTGGCTGCACTGGATTTTCAGCACAATCTGTTTCTCGCCTTGATTCTCTCAGACTGCTGTTCGTTCATCTCTTAATATTATAGCTCCACTTGTATCGTTGTCTACCTCTTGCTCGCTTGCCTTCACCCTTACCATGCAGTATGGTTTTTATAAGAGTGTTATGTATTTTAATGTGGCCGAAATATTTCCCTTGCGTCTTTATTAATTTTGTCATGATGATAACGACTTCCTTCAAAAAGTCCACGAAATGTTGGATTTCTTCCGCCTTCGAGGCTACCCTGAGAATTTTCTGTCTACAGCTCTTCACCACTGCCAGTCTATTAGTCGTGCCGGGGCTCTCTCTTCCAGGCCGAAACCAAGTAATAATAGACCTATTCTCTCACTTACCTACCATCCTCATAATATTGCTGCCAAGAATATTCTCATGAGTCATCTACTCATCCTCCAGGCAGACCTGGTCACCCGCGATGTCTTCTCAGAGGCCCCACTTGTGGCATACGGGCGGGATCGCAACCTGAGGGATGTGCTGGTTCACAGCACTCTATCCCAATCTCACAAGTCTCTTCCTGGCACGACTGCATGTCTTCGATCTCGTTGTAAGGCTTGTCCATATGTCCTTCAAAACCACAAGTCTGACTTTCCCTAAGACTACTTTCCACATCCGGGAGGGTTTCTCATGTATGAGTCGCAACGTTATCTATGCGATCATCTGCACCAGTGTTTCCCAACCTTTTTTGTGCTATGTCCCACCAAAGCCTTTCTAAAATTCTTATGCCCCCCCCCCCCCCCACCTAAGATATACATTATTTTTAATATTCAAAAATTGAAATGTTCACTAAAGAAACTTGAATGATAGGTTTTAGGAAGAAATCAATAGGAAATTATTGAGCAAACACAGTAAGTAAATTTTCAAAACATATAATGGAGAACTGAAATTCAAGTACAAAATAATTTTAATGAAAGATTTTTCTATATTATTTTAATTATTAGTAATTATTTATTATTTAAATTTAGTGAGATCCTTGCGCTTGATGCTTGCTGCAAAGAGATTTTATGTCAGGTTCCAATTTAGTTAACTTCAGTCTCAAATTTGACCGTTTTGTTATATCAAGCCGATTTCTTCCATTTTCGGATTGCCCCCCTTAACAATCGAATTGCCCCCCCCCCCCCCCCCCCGTGGGGCATGGGCCCCACGTTGGGAAACACTGATCTGCACACGTTGCGACATGAGGTATCTTGGTGGGACAGGCCTTCGTCTGGAGGACAGATTTAGACAACATTTATCCGATATCAACAGTGGTGCCAAGAAACCGGTACCCCTACACTTCAACAGTTCCGACAACGGTGGGGTTGCCGACATACGTGTTACGGCGATAAAATCGTGCAAATCTCACGAACGCGATCTCAAGACATTGGAAAACCGTCTTATCTTCCAGTTGGGTTCACTCTCCCCTCACGGCCTCAATGTCCAACACTGTTTTATTTAAGTCCCTAACGCCCCCTGTCCCCCCCCCCTCCCCTTCTCCGTAGTCGTATAGTCCACTTCGAAGCCAGTTGCATGTCCTTCGCAGGACGTGGTAGTCAATACCAGCATTATCTCTGCCTTCTGTGACTTCCTGGTTGGTTTGCGTGGGATCGCTTCTCATTGCGTTCTGAAAAACCGTCACTTGTGCTACTTTATGATAGCAAACGATTGTTGGTCTACATCCATATTTCCCACAGCAGCGTTTCGAACTTGGCGTGCGGAATTGCGAACTGCATCCGCTGCATCGCCCCAGAGTTAGCTATAGTGCTCTACATATCCATATTTTTCCATTCGCTCTCCTGGGCGCACCCCCATCCCCACAGCGCGGGTTCCTTCACCGGTTGACTTAGCCAATCACCGAATTTCTGGTTGTACTGACCTTTAGTCAGTTGACCCCGTTTACCACGACGTCCGTTTTATTCCATTCATGGATAGCCGTTTCAAGCTAGGACACAGATAAGTTGAAATTTATTCTTTCATGTAGTGTCGATCGTGTAATTGTTAATCTATTTTTGTTTGTTTGTTCTGTGCTGACGAAGGCTTTGGCCGCAACGTCCATTGATTTTTGTAGTCGTCCTTTGGTAAAGCTCTCAATCTACTTCTCATTTTTCAGTGATTCATTCATATCGTTTACATGGCGAACTACAGAGTGACACACTAACTACAATCACTGAACCAAAACGCCGATGCTGTTTTAAATGGTAGATTCTCATCTCATCTCATCCCATCTTGTTCCTCTTGTACCTTGCGGTGTCGTGGTGAAGTATAAACAGCGGGAGAGTGGTAGAATGTCTACAGTAAAATATATAATCTCATAATCGCGCGATCAGTCATGCACTCGTCAAATTATGAAATCAAAACAATTTACAATTATTAAACTACAAACAATTGTTAACCAACAAGTGGCGGTACTATAAATGGTGCCATTACCACGACGAGCCTGACCCTGGTCTCAGTTCGAACACGGTCATCATCTGAGTGACCGGTTTAGGACAAACTTTTCTCTCCTGGACCCGGTCAAAATCCTGCTTCTCGCACACAACAATTTACCCTTTCAACCATGAAAAACGTGTGAACTTTAGTCACCCTCAGTGGTCCATGACACCGGTGCAATGAAGTCGATACTCTTACATTTTAAACCCTTTTATTAAACATTCAAATACAGAACACGAAATGAGAACGACAGAACTTTATTTTCAAATGGTTAAGAACTGGGCGTGCAAGCCCGTCTGACATTCTGCCCTTCTTATCTCTCTGATCTAATACGTAATTTAATTCATACATCACTTAAGAGGCTAATCTTAGACAACAACGACAACAGCAGGAAAAATATATACATTGTAGACGCACGCAAAATGTGCAATAATCAATAAGGCATGACTCACTACAACCCGTTGTTAGCGTGGCAGTTATAATTAGCTGTGACAGATGTATCGAACCCCAGCTAGCAGAATCTTTACTAAGACCCCCGGAAATCGTAACCAGGGTGGCCCCGACCCCCGGAAATCGCAACCTGGGTGGCTCCGACCCGCGGAAATCGTATCCTGAGAGGTCCCGACAGTCGGAAATCGTATCCCGAGTGACCCCCGAACCCCGGAGAGCGACAACAAATAGCTTTGTCAACGTTTGTTAGTGATTTTGTGATTATGTGTATGTGTATGCGAGGGAGTGTGTATTTGAGTGTTATTGTGTGGGTGCATAACTGTGAGAGTTTGCATACATGATGTATGTATGTATGCAGCTACTTATGTAAGTGTTTATGCATGTGCTGTGTATGTGTGTCTGGCTGCCAGCCTGTCTCATAACATGGCAATATGCATTGTTTATGTTCACAACTTTTATTGACAATGTTTTTTCCCCCTCTCTATGCGAATGCAACATCAATCAATAATGTGCCATGCCGGAAAGCGTGAGCGGTCATGACTCGCCATTTCACTCGATCACCAGAGTCATGGATCAGCTCAGTATGGATGGGTGGAGGATGTATGTGTGGGTGGTGGGGTGCGTGTGAGTGGATTGGGGATGTATAGGTGGTTAGAGAGATGTGTGTGTGTAAGTGTGTATGGGTAGGGAGATGTCAGTTGGTGGGGATGTGTGTGTATGGTTTGGGGATGTGTGAGTTGATGTGCAATGTGTGGGTTGGTGGGGGATGTGTGTACGTGGGTGGGGAATATGTGGTCGATGGAGGTGTGGTTGGGGGATGGGTGGTTGGAGGTGTGGGTGGGGAGAGGATATGTGGGTGGGGGATGGGTGTGTGGGTTAGGATGTGTATGTGAGTGGGCGCGGGATGTGTGGGTTGGTGTGGGAAGTTTGTGTGGGTGGCGAGTGTGTTTGGATTGGGGGAACAGGTGAGGGCAGTGTGTGTGGGTGGGAGATGTGAGAGAGGAGGATGAGTCGGTTGGTGGGGTATGTATGTGTCCCTGAGTGTGTGTGTGGGTGGGGTTATGTGTGGGTAGGTGGGAGATGGGCCTCATAACATGGTAATTTGCCTTGTTTATGTTTACAACATTCATTTCACAATGTTTATTTTTCTTCCTATGTGAATGTATAATGCTCCTGATGGACGAAAGATTGGAAGGGCCGAATGTAAGACGGGCCTGCGTACCCAATTTGTGACCCTTTTAAAATGAAGTTGATTTGATTTGATTTGATTTGATTTGTCTCGAACATGCCGTGTGGCCAAGCCATCCAAGTATTTACTTCTCGGTCTTCCCCTTGGTCTTTTCCCGTCGATCTTGCCAGTTGTCAGCAAGTGCTCCAATTCATTTCTTCTCATAACATGTCCAAAAAATTTTGACTGTCTACGTCTAATTTCTCTAATCAAATTACGATTTTCATTTGTCTCCTGTAGTACTTGGCCATTGGTTTGTCTGTCTGTTCATGGTATTCTTTTGCATTCCCCTCAGAAACCACATTTCTGCAGCCATCAGATCAATTATCAGTTTGAATAACGAAGACACAAACAATAGATTGCATGATTTATTGCCTGGCATATTTCGCTGCATCTCGTCAGGTACACTGCAGAATCACACAACTTACGTGAATTAATTAGATAAATCCTTCAAACTGAAATATACACCGAAGTAATTATCCAGCTAACCTTCCGAGGAGATGACGTAATGCAACGTCTGCGGGACCGGC
The DNA here is from genome assembly GCA_014155875.1 of Cepaea nemoralis. Lineage (NCBI taxonomy): Eukaryota > Metazoa > Mollusca > Gastropoda > Stylommatophora > Helicidae > Cepaea > Cepaea nemoralis. Next base: position 36,922 of record JACEFZ010028000.1, on the reverse strand, counting down.
TCACCACAGCAGTCGAGCGAACATTCTGTGCTGCAGCTCTAGTCATCAGGTACAGAAACACACCGATCCCAGTCCCAGCAGTAAAAGAACCTGTAGCTTTGTACGCCAAATCAAATTGTATTTACCAATTTGCATGCAGATGCGAGGCCATCTACACAGGCAGAACTGAGCGACAGTTACATTGCAGGGTTTCGGAACATATTCCGAATTGGTTGGACAAGATACTACACACAGAAGATGGTAGCCTAGGCAGGCCGACACACCGGAAAAGTCTGGCTTCATCGGTCGGGAGACATGTGCTCGAGAGTGGTCACGTGGTTGAAAGAGACAGTGCCTTCCGTGTGTTGTTCAACACACAAAGTAGTCGATTGTTAAAGTTTGCTGAATCTATACTAATCAACCTTCGTAAGCCGTCCTTGTGTAAGCAGAAAGACATGTTAGTCAGTTTAAACTTATTACCGTGGTAGACAGTCGACATTACTGTGCGAACATGTGTATATTTCAGTTTGAAGGATTTATCTAATTAATTCACGTAAGTTGTGTGATTTCTGCAGTATGTACCTGACGAGATGCAGCGAAATATGCCAGGCAATAAATCGTGCAATCTATTGTTTGTGTCTTCGTTATTCAAATTCATCACGGGAAAACATTGTTTTGAATTATCAGTTATCAGTTATCAGTTGGGGTATCTTCATTGCACTCCGGACATGTCCATAGGTGCTCAGATCCTCCCCCCAGCATATGCATCAGCGTCCGGTGGCTAATAGTGCCAGTTCTGTGTTGGTTGACGAGGCGCTTTGTTTTCCCGATGTACCTCTCGCGTCTGGCTGTGCCGATTCTTACTCCCAAGTCTTTCATCCTGGACAGCGATGTGGAATTCACTGACGTCAAAGTCCTCTGTTCTCGCCATATCTTTGAGGACGTTAATAACATCGGCACGATCCATGGGTTGGCCATCTACAGGGGGTGCAGAGCCAGCCAGTTTATCAGCTCGTTCATTTCCCTCGACTCCCGCATGTCCCGGGACGAAGATGAAGGTGACTTTACGGACAACAGACTTCCACAGCGACTCAGTCCACTGTCTACGTACAGATCCAGCTTCGACCTTCTGAATCATGCTCATTGAATCACTTAGTACACACACGTTGGTGTAATGCTGTGATTCCAGCCATATGAAAGCCTGTGTAACTGCCATCACCTCCATCGTCATGCTTGCTCGTGGTCATAGAGTGGGCACCACTGGATTCTTGAACGGTTCGGCCCGCTGAACGGGCTGTAAATGCCCACGCACTTCTTTGCTGCTTTACAACAGATCCATCTTATAGATGAGCACTTCAGGGCTATCTGAGTGTTCATAGATAAGCGCGTTAACCTCTGCATTGACAGCGGCAGGGTTCTGCTCTCTGCACCATCTGTCGAGTGTGATAATGCAGGAGAAAGTGCACTTAAAAGCTGGAGGTACCGGCACCCATTCCTTGCCGGGGTTGATACTGGTAAGACTGCAGACCTGTCTGACGACATCTTCCGCCCGACCCATCCATGACTTGCCCCTCTTTAGCCTGTCACCCTTTTCTCTGTATATAGCGTCATGCAGAGGGTGCTGCTCATCTGCACTTATTTTTAAGTATGCACGAGCTATCCAGATCTTGATCCTGTGTTCCATTGTCGGGAAGTCAAGGAGGTATCTCATTGCTACACAGCTGGTGTCTCTCGTGCAGCCCAAAATGATGCGCATGGCTTCGTTTTGTACCTTTTCAAGTCTTCCAATCTGTGTAGGGCTGACAGTGAGGATGGCCAGGGCATACTCGATGCGTGAAAGCACAAGTCCTTGGGACAGAAGTATTAGCAGTCTTTGCTCGATATTGGCAGTCGCCATGACTCTCATTGCTGACAAACCTTTTCGAGCCTTCGTTATGACATAATCGACATGATCTCTAAAGGACAGCCATCAGATGTTTTTCAGCTTGACTGCTTATTGTACACGCTTCACATCCATACAAAGAAAAAAAAGAAAAAAAAAAAAAACCCGGCTCTTTGTAGCACCTCAACACTCTTTTTCTCGTTTCAATTGACATCATTTTATTGGTCAGTATGTTTTTCATCTTGCTAAAGGCTACTTTCGCCATGGCGATTCTTGTTCTAATCTCTTCAAGGCATCTCCATCAGATGTTATTACTGTTCCGAGATAAATGTACCGATTCACTTGTTGAAGAATATTCCCATTTACTTGTACATTACATTGTAGTATTTCGTTCTTCCTAGTGACGACCATAATCTGTGTCTTTTTACAATTTAATTCTAATCCCAATTGTTCACTGTGTGCAACAACTGCATCTACTAACTGTTGAAAATCCTGCTCATTGTCTGCAATCAATACTGTATCATCTGCATATCTAATGTTATTGATGTTTCTTCCTCCAATGCTCATTCCATTTATATCTTCTACATTTCTGAAAATATTTTCACTGTATAGGGAAAAAAGATCTGGAGACATTACACATCCCTGCCTAACACCTGTCTTAATAGGTTGATATTGTCCCACTTCATTATCAATCCTTATAGCAGCTTGTTGTTTCCAATATATGGTTTTTATAAATCTAATGTCTTTCCCATCAATTTGTAGATCTGCAAGCATATCCACCATGTTGACATATCTTACTCTATCAAAAACCTTTGTGTAGTCAATAAAGCACGAAAGATGAGTGATTGAAAGGGCCGAATGCAAGACTGGCCCGCGTGCCCAATTTCTGACCCTTTCAAAATAAAGTTCGCTCGTTCGTTCATTCGTTCTCCGGGATCGCGTCCACCTGGGTCACGATTTACGAGTGTCTTAAAGGGACTAAACATTCGGCACGTAAACTCATTCACTGATTCCGGTTCCTGTTCTTGGAGTCTAGCCAGGTGTGGGATAGTTAGCACCTAATGAATCCAAATCTATTTCTTCTGCGCAAACAGCGGGTTAAACATCCTGTAATTTAATGTTAATGATTGTCGCAATATCTGGCCAGTTCTGAATCATGCAGACATGATTACTGCGCAGAATCTTTTAACCAAACAGGTGAACCAGAATAATAAATGGGGATACAATTAATTGACGGTGAGTTATCAAGGCCGGCAAGGGGAAGGGATATTTAGTAAGAATATACACTATCAGGCATGTCGTTCAAGGCGTCTAAGGAATGGCTGTGCTGAGGGAAGGCTGCCCCATCACTCTGATACATTCAGCTGCCAAATCCAACCATGAACAAGTTGTGTACAGAAGCAGGCACGGCGTGGGTTGTCTGGGGGAAAAGGTCCGCCATGGGGGAACGGGGCAGAAGAAGAAGAAGAAGAAGAAGAAGAAGAAGAAGAAGAAGAAGAAGAAGTAGGAGAGGAAGAAGGAGTAGTAGACAGAGGAGGAGGAGTAGGAAGTGGAAAAAAAGAAGAAGAAGAATAAGTAGAAGGTGTAGAGGAATGAGGAGGAGAAGGAGGTGGAAGAGAAGAAGAAGAAGAAGAAGAAGAAGAAGAAGTAAATGGAGAAGGAGGAGGAGAAGGAGGAAGAAGAGTAGGAGGTGGAAAAGAGGAAGAGGAAGTATAAGGAGTAGGAGGATGAGGAAAAGAAGGAGGTGAAGAAGAAGGAGAGAAAACAGAAGGTGTAGAGCAGTGGTTCTCAACCTTTTTGTCCCATTCCCCCCTTCACCATATTTTCAGAACGCCATTCCCCCCTTCCTATCAAAAATTTGGCCCGTTCCCCCCTTCACCGTATTTTCAGAACGTCATTCCCCTCCCCCTTTCATATTTCCTATCTAAAAATCCCCTCACCCCTACACAGTATACGTAAAAGTGGAAGGCAAATGTAAAAGCATATACTAAAACAAGCCTAGACATCCACATAAAACATGATTTGTGGGTCTACTTACTTTATAAAATGAATTTTAGAAGGACGAGACATACATAACTGTAAAGTATGAAGGGAAAAACTATGTCAAGTAATCGGTTCTTGTATTAACACGATCTTGAAATGGTCTTCATTCCCCCCCCCCCCCCCCCCCCCCCCCCCCTGGAAACCCTGAAATTCCCCCCTGGGGGGGGGAATTCCCCACCGGTTGAGAACCACTGGTGTAGAGGAATGAGGAGGAGAAGGAGGTAGAGAAGAAGAAGAAGAAGAAGAAGAAGAAGAAGAAGAAGAAGAAGAAGAACAAGAAGAAGAATAAGAAGAAGAACAAGAAGAAGAACAAAAAGAAAAAGTGCTGCTTGTCGTTGATCCAATAACTTAGTTTATTACTCTGAAGTGACCCGTTATGCCACCTATAAACATATTCAGACAGATTGGCAAGCAATGAACTAATGAATGATTGTGTCAGATACGACTGGGTGGGTATCGGGTGTTGACGAAACGCTTCGGTAGCATCATAATGTATCTCGCATTCCACAAGAAAATAATAAAATTAGAAAAGAAGAAAACCCAAAAAGGAACGATAAGAATTAAAAATACAACTTTACCGCGCTGCACCGCGCTGCTCTGCGCTGCTCCGCGCTATCAATTTTATGATAAAATTGCGCGCCAAAGGACAAAGCCAGTCTGTTTTTTTTTTTTTAAACCAAAGAGTTGTAAACTCACATTTGACAGCAGAGAAAATGGGGCCATAGAGGTGTTACATTTCTATTCAAATATTATGCCGAAATGTATTCACTAGTTAACATGTTGTCGCGGAAAGTCCAGACTGAGAGAGAGAGAGAGAGAGAGAGAGAGAGAGAGAGAGAGAGAGAGATAAGATTCAGCCAAGACACGCGTGAACTGAAATAGGCGGTCTGAATTTAAAAAAAAAAACCATTCTTGACACCTCTTCACAACACGGAGATAAAGTGAGTTAAAATCCTGGCAAACTGGGAGAACGTCATACATTCTCTGAGCAGCGGCAAAAGCATGTTTCAGACGCATGTTACACCATGCCGATCAAATTCATTGACATGTGGGACTACAGTCTATAAGGAAAGTAGGGAGGAGATAAAATAATACTGGACTAATTACGTCCAGGTAATAACTAAAATAAAAAGGGGGAGGACAGAAGACGAAATTTAGAGACAGTATTGAAAATACGGAATTACCGACAATCCTGAGACGCCAGCACAGATAGGACCAGGAACAACTTTTTGGTGGGAGATTATCCTCTAGTTTTGTCCGACCCTCAGTACGAAGTACTGTGGCAGAATTTGCTAGCTATTAACACAGTTAGTTCATTTGTCTTCTATTCTGCGGGGTTGCTTTAATTTTCTGTTTCTGTGTACTCTCCCAAAATTCAAGCTTGTGGATTTTCTTCATACTTATTGTTCCTGATCTAGCCTTTACTGTTTCACGACAAAACTTGTTTTCTTATTGTTTTATGTAATTTTTTGGTGAAATCCAACACGATCCAAGTCACGTGAGTGTTTGGCCTATTAATGTTTGGCCTATTCATGAACAGGATAGACATTTAGATTCGTCCTGCATGAGGCCGACGCATTATGCAGAGTGACTACTCAGAAGGAATTAATGAGGCTGAGAAGTCTATTGAAAGCGTCCAAAATAACTTGTTTATTTGGACCAAAACTTCGAATACCTATCAAGATTGGTGTGAAACCACTTGGGGGGGGGGGGGGAGAGAAATATCGCCAGTTCACCTTGTCTGCATGATGATATCTACACGAGGATAGACAGAGGACTCAGGACACTCATTCTTCAAGACAGGTGCAGGGAAGGCCTTTGATGTTCGTCAAGAATGTGCGATTAAAGCCCTTCCGACAGACAGTGTGAGAAGATAGAGGGGAAGAGAGTAAATAATGCGAACTTAGATGATGAGAAGCACTTATCAATACAGGGTTGTGTAAATACATATATATATGATCTGAATTATAAATGTTATGGTGAATACATATGCGAGATATTATATTTGGGTAGGTGAATATGTACATATTCTAAAATATATATGCTCTGAATTACATATATATGTTATGAGATGTGTAGATAGATTTATACTAAACATCCTCGTTCTGTTTCATTCCAGCTCTCTTAGGAGCCATGGACAGTCAGCAATCTACTCACATAACGGAGTGGCTCATCCTCGTGTAAGGAAGCATTAGGAATCCTTCAAGCTGAATGTGCAACGCGTCTCACAGGGGAGCTAGATGACCTAAGAGTCTCCGTCAATGGATTCTTGAAAATTCAGCAAATAATTTCTACATGGACATGCCATTTGCTCATACAGCATCTTCTCATAGCATTGCAACACAATTAGCTAAAATCATCATTGATTTGTCTTATTTTATTGAATTATCATGAACAGTTAATAAACGCAGTGGTAGTAGTTGAAACTCATAGTTCTTCCATATTTCTAACTGTATGTAGATGTTTATACAGCTTAAGTGAGTGCTCGCATTCCTGAAACAGCTAGTGGGGGTTCATATCTTTCCAGGAGGGGATAAGTCAGAGAGGTGGTAACTTTCTTATGCCACATTGAAGCAACGAGCTTATCCGGCATATCTTAATTCCTCTTTCTCACTCCTGGGCAAACAAAGAGCAGCTACATCTATCTTGTAAACAAGCCAATTATTTGCTGTTTTTGAATATCAAGGGACAGCTTTTCAATCAGCATAAAGTATACATTTGTCCCGAATTTTCTCTCTGGGATCTGTGGCGGTAATTAGTCGCCTCTGACAAAGTGGTTGCCCGCCTGGGACTTACTTCGTCAGTTTTTGACAAAGCGGGTGTTCGCCCGGCAGATTCTGACAAAGTTAAGGGATATGAATCTGGACACAGAAAAAGATACCAGTGTGAGAAAATATGACTTCTTAATTTGGAGACTGGGTGTGTACAGGCAGAGCCTGGATGAGTACTGGTAGAGACTGGGTGCGTACTGGGGACTTCAATGATCAGATCAAATAATAGCCATCTTCGTTCCAAGAGCGGAGTCTGCTTACCTGTCCTTTCGTTTTATCTATGAAAGCACATTATCTTTCTGTCTAACCTTCTATCCATCCATTCATCCATCCATGAAAGTATCCATCTATCCTCCCATCATCCACCCTTCCTTCCATCCATCCATCCATCCATCCATCCACTCATCCATCCATCCATCCACTCATCCATCCATCCATCCATCCATCTTTCCACGCACCTATCATCTATACATCCACGTACCCACCCACCCACCTACCCACCTACCCACCCAGTGATCTTTCCAGTTGTCACGATATTCTCCAGTGCCTCTTTTCGCATCACGTGACCACAGAATGCTGTTCGTTTCTTTCTTATTGTTGTATATAACGTTCCAGTTTCATTAGCCTCTTTCAGGCAATCGTCGGTAGTTACTCTGGCAGTCCAAGGAATTCGCAGCATTCGTCTTAGGAACCACATTTCCTCTGCTTCCAAGCGTTTCCCAGTTTGTTCATTAATATTCAATGATTCGCTACCATACAGCACATCTGTTTCTATATATCAGTTCAGCACTCGTTCTATTCAGTGACTAACTGCATAACATATATCTCATGTTTTGAAATTCAGCTTTTGCTTGCCCTATTCTGCTCAGGACAGGCTAAAAGATTTTATTTCCAGCAACACAACTAATATTATTGTTGTGCTTAAAGAAGAAAACACTATTCCTCAGAACAATATCCACCTCCTCAAATCAATCAATCATGTGCCATGCCGGAAAGCGTGGGCGGTCATGACTCGCCATTTCACTCGATCACCAGAGTTGTGGATCAGCTCAGTGTTCCTGTCTCGTCCATGCCATGTGGCCAAGCCATCCAGGTATTTTCCTCTCGGTCTTCCTCTTGGTCTATTCCCTTCGATCTTGCCAGTTGTCACTAAGTTCTCCAATCCATTCTTCTCATAACATGTCCAAATTTGTTTTTTTACTGTCTACGTCTAATTTCTCTAATCAATTTACGATTTTCATTTGTCTCCTGTAGTACTTGGTCATTGGTTTTTCTATCTGTCCATGGTATTCTTTGCATTTTCCTCAGAAACCACATTTCTTCAGCCATCAGATGTTTTTCGGCTTGACTGCACATTGTCCAAGTTTCACATCCATACAAAAGAACAGGCTCTATGTATCCCCTCAACACCCTTTTTCTCGTTTCAATTGAGATTTTTAATTGGTCAGAATGTTTTTCATCTTGCTAAACGCTATTTTCACCATGGCGATTCTTGTTCTAATCTCTACAAGGCATCTCCCATCAGATGTTATGACTGTTCCAAGATAACTGTATCGATTCACTTGTTGAAGAATATTCCCATTTACATTGTGGTACTTCGTTCTTCCTGAGTGGCACCTTGCAGTCTTGGCAGACCAAAGTATGTGAGTTGGAATGTGGCCAGAATTCCATCACAATGCCTGGTCAGAGCTTCAGAGAAACATGTGGTGTACTTCGTTCTTCCTAGTGACGACCATAACCTGTGTCTTTTTTCAATTTAATTCTAACCCGAGCTGCTCACTGTATACAACAACTGCATCTACTAATTGTTGCAGATCCTGCACATTGTCTGCAATCAATACTGTATCATCTGCATATCTAATGTTATTGATGTTTTTTCCTCCAATGCTGATTCCATTTATATCTTTTACATTTCTGAAAATATTTTCACTGTACAGGGAAAAAAGATCTGGAGACACCACTGCCTAACACCGTTCTTAATAGGCTGATATTGTCCCACTTCAGTATCAATCCTTATGGCAGCTTGTTGTTTCCAATATGTCTTTTTATAAGTCTAATGTCTTTCCCATCAATTTGTAGATCTGCAAGCATATCCACCATGTTGACATGTTTAACTCTATCAAAAGCTTTCGTGTAGTCAATAAAGCAAAGATGTATATCCTTGTTTACTTCTATAGCACATTCAATAACTGTTCGCAGCATATACACAGCATTTACTGTACCCTTTCCTTCTACAAACCCACACTGTTCTTCCCGTATTTCAGGTTGTAATTTCTTCCTCACTCTTTACATGATAATTCGTATCAAAATCTTTGTGATGTGACTCATTATACTAATTGTTCTATATTGATCTTATTCCAAGGCTCCTGATTTCTTTGGGATTACAATAAATACATAGTTACATAATTCAGAAGGTATCTCTCCAGTATCATATAATATGTTCAGCAGTCTGGTGACTTGATCTAGTCCATATTCTTCTGTAGCTTTAATCATTTCTGTTGTGATGTTATCTGCACCGGGGGCCTTGCCAGCTTTCACATGCTTAAGAATATTTCGAACCTCCATCTTCAAAATTGGTGGTCCTTCATTATTATATCTAATATCACTGTCTGTTATCCTCATAAAGGTTTTTCACATAAGCTGTCCATACAGTATAATCTGATCTTTTTCTATTATGATTTTGCCATCTTTAGTTTTTAGACAGCCTGTTGATGTACTTGTTCTTTTATTAGTAAGTTCCTGAATTCCTTTGTGCACTAATTTGGTATTTTGACTGTTGTGTTGTTTTTCAATTTCTAAGCACTTTTTCTCAAGCCATGCTTCTTTTGCCCCTTCTTGCTTCTTTAACCTCAAAGAAGAGAAGGAAATCTTTCTAGAAATTATACAAACCTTAAAGTTACAGAGTTCGCCGTCAGTGGACAAAAGTGCACAGACAGACAGTAAACATGGTGCCGTAGAGACGTGTATGGATAATGCATGTTCGCCACTTAATGACACAGAGACAGTTTCTACAGAAAACAACGCCAGTACTAAACCTGTAGAGCGTACACTATCCATCTACCCCATTGGTGTTCATATCAGCAACTGGTTCTAGAGCCTAAGTGCAGATTCCTCAGCAACAGATCAAGAATCGCAGTTTTTACCACTACTGGGCATCAACAGCAATCTCAAGCAAGCAACAGCTATAATCAACAACACAAGAAAAGCGACGGTGACCAATGGCAACATATATCCAAACGGACGCGCCAGCCGGGAGTGATAGAACTAGATGGTAGTGCAACACATGTCATCATTGGAGACTCCCTGCTAAAGGGAATCTATAGTGACCGCATGGCATCCTCTTACAGCGAAACAACTTCGATCTACCCTCTACCAGGCGTGGACATTGATAGGCTAACATCTACACTGCGAAAAGTCAAAGTAAACGACACAATTAGAAAAGCAACAGTCCATGTTGGTGTCAACGATGACATGAAAAACAAGAGCTAAATGAAAAACAATGACCTAACAACTAGCTACATTGGAGGTGTTGTTGCGCAATAAATTTCCTAAATCATCTATGTTCATTTCATCAATCATTCCACCCTGCTATTGGTTCCAGCGTCGTACTGTCGATGCTGCCAATCTAACTCTATATAAGTTTTGTAAAGATAACAACATGAATTTCATTAATAATACCCCGTATTTTACATCCCCGTCTGGGGCTCCTAAGAAAGAAAAAAAAAACTATACAGGGTTCAAATACATTGCTCCAAGCTAGGAAGTAATATACTAGCGAAGAACCTAAAATATCCCGAACGTGCACAACAACCAGCACCAGTGACAGGAGTAAACTGAGCTTCATCTCCGGAAACAACACTCTCTCAGTGTTAAGAAAACACTCCCTCTCTTCCCACACCACCTTCGCCTACACCACAGGAAACAATGCCGTGAATAGCAACTCATGCTCCAATCCAAATAGTGCTAACTATGATATTTTGTTTCCTCCTTTGCCCATAAAACAATCCCCCCTCTATCAGGTCAAAGGCGACACTGTTAAACAATGGTTTTGTGCCCCCGATGCCTGCTACCAATGTAAGCACTTCCAGTGACATTCATAGCAGCCGTTCCTCGTTGGACGGTAATCTACACTCCTACCAGTGGAACCGTCAACTTCAGCAGCTAATGCAGTACAATCTTGCAGCCCTGCACCAAGCTTTCATGATGTCAATCAATCACATACATTTTCCTACCCCCTATAGTATTCTTAACTACTACTAAATAAAGTTATAAAAATCCTGAAATTTTATACCACAAGCGACATAACCTTTTACTATGTAATGTTCGCCAATCACGATCGGTGGCTCAGCAAAGATGGTCTACATACAGGCCATCTCAACATCTTTAATTTGCTCAATAAATTACCTGAGCTTTGCGTAATACTGTGCAAACAGTTCCATGTGTTTGGAATCACAGAAAGTCGTCTCAGCGACAAAATAACCAGACTCTGAAATCTCTCTAAAGGGTTTAAAGTAATTCGGAGAAATGCCAATTAAAAATTAGAGACAGGTATTGCTGTATACATCTCCAGTTCTCTAGCTTTTCCAGTGGAAGTGATCTCGAGACCGTAGGGATAGAATGTGTTTGGTTAGAGGTGAAGCCAGCCAGGCAGCAACCGTTTCTCATAGGATACCTATATCGGAATCCGTGTGCTCGGTACAACTGGTATGACTGCTTCACTACAATGATGGATAGAGTATTTACAGTAGGTAGAGAAATTATGATACCAGGTGACTTTAACATAGATATTAGTAATCCCAAACAGACATGGGATGATATCATCATATCGTAAAATTTCAAACAACTAATAAACCGTCTCACAAGGGTTACGAATGGAGATGGATTGTATCTACAGCAAAGAACCTCAATGGCTCGGAACACTGAAGAAGAAGAAGAAGAAGAAGAAGAAGAAGAAGAAGAAGAAGAAGAAGAAGAAGAAGACAAGGGTTACTGACACCTCCTCAACTGTAATTGATCATATATATATCAGCTGTTCAGTTAATATTATTGAATGTTCTGTTCCTGTTAGTGCAGCTAATGACCAATACCCTGTATGCAGTACATGGTCAAATTGTGGTGTCAAAACTCTTAAAATTAAACATCCAAGCATTAAAATTAGAAATTTAAAACGTTCAACCAAGAGTTATTGTTACAAGACTTAAAAATGCTGCCCTTGATCATGTTTATCAACTTCCTGATCCGAACTATGTACTAGCATTTTAGACGAAGACAGTTTATATTGTGTTTGATAAACATGCGCCAATCAAAGAAGTTCGTGTCAAGAATCAATATAAATCCCCATGGGTCACTAGTAAAGTTCTGGAAATCATGAGAGAGCGAGATACAGCACACAAAAATAAAGACTTCATCAACTACCGCAGATTAAGAAATAAAGTTAAATATGAAATTCGTAGGATTAAAAAAAAAGATCATTTAAAAAGAAAGCTGATTGTAGATAAATCAAATAACATAAATATATGGTAAGCAATGTATTCGCTAACCATCAAGAGACACTCTTCACAGTCAGCAACCCCAAACTCTATAACATGCGAGGGTTTCAGTTGTTTCTTTCAATCAGAAATAGAGAATCTAATGTCTTCAATGCCAAAATCCGCATGTAATTTAAGTTCACTGTCATCATTCTGTGAGGAGAAGTGCACTAGAAATATTCAGCTGAGATTCTCTTGATGTTGTTTGGTTGCAGAAGTATATAAATATATCTCAAACCTCGAAGCAACAAACTCAAACGGCCTAGATGGTGTCAGTAATAGAATTCTTCGCTGTGCTGCACCAGTCATTAGTGAGTCTCTAACGTACACATATAATCAATGCCTGGCCAAAAACTATTTTCCAACTGCATTAAAAATAGCTAAAGTTTATCCTCTACTTAAAAATGGCTGAAATAATAATAGCGTTTTGGGTAATTATAGTCTTATAATATAATATTATTATATATATATAATACTATAATATTATTATATTATCGTCGCTATCAAAGCCATTAGAAAAACACATTCATAAAATAACATTACATCATTTAATTAACAACGATCTAATAATTGACAGTCAATCTGGGTTTAGATCTAAATATTCTTGTCATAGCGTTCTAACATAAATGACCGATAACAGGCATTTTAACATTAACAATAGCAACGTTTTTGGAGCAGTGTTTGTAGACTTGAAAAAAGCGTTTGATATGGTAGATCACGATATTCTAATTAGCAAATTGAAACTAATGAAGACTAGTGCCAATATGGTAAACATAATTACGTCATTTTTATCTGACAGACAGCAAGTCGTGTCTTTTAACAGACATCTATCAAGACACATACAGCTTAATATTAGTTTGCCTCAGGGCTCAAAACTAGGTCCGCTAATTTTTGCAGTTTGTATTAACGACCTTCCTTTACATATCAATACTACATGTTATCTATTTGCAGACGATTGTACTATATATGCTAGTCAGGAGAACCGTAGTGAATTAGAAAGTTATTTACAAAAAGAACTAGATAATCTTAACAGATGGAGCAATGAAAATCGCATACAAATTAACATCGACGAAATTAAATCCAAGCAAATAACAACAAGACACAAACTCCAGACACTAGCCATAACTGGGGCAACGCTCGAACTCGGCATAGACAAGTTACCTACAGTTAATGTAAATGAACATAAAACATTAGGTCTTTTAATTGACATACATTTAAATTGCAGCTCTCATGCCGACGTCCTTACCAAGAAAATAGCACAAAAAGTTTACTAACTTGCTAAAATTCAGCACTTCCTGGACGAAAGCACGCGAAAGTTATTCTATACATCCCATATTCAATCACATCTCGATTATTGTTTCACAGTCTTGGATGGTAACCCTAAATCTAATATGAAACGACTTTGTTCTTTTCAAAAGCGGGTTATACGTATAGTTTCTGGCACACAGGACGCTAAAAGTAATAATTTATATAAGCATCCAAGGTTTCTACCACTTCGAAAGCGTTTCCTTTTTAACAAAGCCAAGTTAGTTAATAAAGTAATATCTCAAAATACCCCAGAGTATCTTCAACCGTTGATTCAATCTCATGCAATGAACAGCAAGCGCTTAAATTTATTATATGTTCAAAAACTCAGAGTGGACTTATACAAAACATGCTTTGCATATTCTGGTGCCCAATTATGGAATGACATTCCTCCAGATCTGAAAACTACAATGAGTACTTACACCTTTAACCGAAAACTATGTCAATACATACCGACTATATGCTTCCATAAGTCACCTATTGGTATCATTTTTCACTCTGTATATAATTTTTCACTATGTATGTTTGAGTGAGAGAGAGAGTGAGAGAGAGAGAGAGAGAGAGAGAGAGAGAGAGAGAGAGAGAGCATGTAAGAGAGTGAATGAGTGAGAGAGTAAGTATGAGGCAATGCGAGTGTGAGAGAGTTTGTGTGTGTGTCTGTCTGTGAGAGAGATAGAGTAAAAGAGAGTTTGAGAGAGTTAGATCGAGTGAGTGTGGATGAAAGAGTGTGAGACAATGAGAGAGCTTGTGAAAGAACAAAAAATAAAGAGAGAGAGATAGATAGATAGATAGAGAGAGAGAGAGAGAGAGAGAGAGAGAGATAGAGAGAGAGAGAGAGAGAGAGAGAGAGAGAGAGAGAGAGAAAGTTTGAGTGCAAGCATGTCATGTGACATGCTATTCCATATTTTTCTGTATCCCCATCTGTCATATTATCGTTTTCACCGCCACTTTATTTTAACATGTGCTATGTGCACTGCGTATTTCTTCATGCTTATGTCAATTCCAGGAATTATATTATTTATTGAATTGCAACACTATGTTTTCGTTACACAATGTGTAGCATATTATTTTCTTTTTCACCATTTCCCCCAGTTTTCCCCAAATTTTGTCTAATTTTGTGAGGATGCTCACCATAATCGTCAGCGAATATGTGTGTGTGTGTAAAGTGTGGGAGTTTGTTCAAATTAGATTTAGTGAGCATGTAAGACAGCGTGCATGTGTCTAGATGTGTGAGTATGAGTGTGGGTAGATGGGTGGGTGTGTACATGTGTCTCTATGTGTATGTTATATATTTTTGTAGGTGGATGGGTGGGTGTGTATATGTGTGTATGCGTGTCTGTGTGTTTGTAGGTGTATTTGTGTATGCGCGTGTATGTGTGTGTTTATATATGCGTGTATCTGTATGTGGGTGTATGTGTGTATGTGGGTGTACGTGTGTGTATATTTGTGTGCATGTGTGTGTGCTTGTATGGGTTTTTGTAGTGCTATTGTGTGTGCTTGTGTGTGAAGGTGCGCATATTCGAGTATGTATGCTTATGTGTGTACATGCCCATATGTGTGTACGTGTGTGTAAGTGTGTATATGTGCGTATATATATATATGTAAATGTGCGTATATATATGTAAATGTGTATGTGCGTGTGTATATGCGTGTATGTGTGTATATGTGTGTGTTTATATATGCGTGTATGAGTGTGTATATGTGTACGGTGGTGTATTTGTATGTATGTGTGTATGTGCGTATATGAGTGTGAATGTATGTGTGTGTGTGTGTGTGTGTGCGTGTGTGTGAATGTATTTGTGCATATGTGTGAATGTATGTGTGTGTGTACGTATGTGTGCATGTGTGTGCTTGTGTGTATGTGTGAGTATGTGAGTATGTCTGTATGTGTGTTTATGTGTGTGCGTGTGAGTGAGAGATTGAGTGAGAATGAGTGTGAGTAAGAGAGTGAGTATGAGACAGAGAGAGTGATAGAGTATGTGTGAGAGAGAGACAGAGAAAGAGAGCGAGCGAGCGAGAGAGAGAGAGAGATGAGAGAGAGACGAGAGGAGGAGAGAGAGAGAGAGAGAGAGAGAGAGAGAGAGAGGTGAGCGCACGCATGACATGTGACACGCTATTCCATGTGTTTTGTATCCTCATCTTCCATATTAATACTTTTACTGAAACTTAAATTTAACATGTATTATTTTCACTTCTTACTTCATAATGTTTATATCAGTTCCAGGAATTATCTTATTGAATTCCATCACTATTTTTTTTACGTTACACAATGTATAACATATTTTTGTAATTTTCAAATTTTTCCAGTTATTCCATGTTTTCAAAATGTTCTCCCAATTTTGAATTTTTGTGTGTGATGATGCTCACGATAGTTGTCAGTGTAAGGGTGTGTAAAGTGTGGAAGTTTGTTCATATTAGTTTCAGTGATTATGTGAGGCATTATGTATGTGTCTAGATGTGAGGATGTGTTTGTGGGTGTGTGAGTGGGTATGTGTGTGGAGAATGTGTGTGTGTGAAGAATGTGTGTGTGGAGAATGTGTGTGTAGGGGGAAGTATGCGTTAAGGGTGCGGGAAAATGTGTGTGTGGGTTGAGGGATGGGTCTGTGGGTAGGGGGATGGTGGGTGGGTGGAGGTTGTGTGTATGTGAGTGCAGGATGCGTGTGTGGGTGGGGGATGGTGTGTGGTTGTGTGTGTGGGGATGTGTGTATTGGGGTATGTGTGAGGGTGTGGGTCGATGTGTGTGTGGGTTGGGGGTTGGATGTGTGGGACGGAGATTGGTGTGTTAGTGGGGGTTGTGTGTATATGAGTGGGGAATGCTTGTGAGGGTGGGGATGTGTGGGTGAGTGGGGATGTGTGGGTGAGGATGTGTCGATGGATGGGGAGATGTGTGGGTGACGGATGTGTTTGTGGGGATGGGAAGGTGGGTGTGAAATGTGCTGGTGGGTTGGGATTGTGTGAGGATGTGTGTGTATATCAGGGACGTGTGGGTGAGGGATGTGTGGTGTGGTGGGGATGTGTGGATGGAGGTATGTGTTTGAGTGGGTGGAGATGTGTGGGTGTTGGTGGGTAGTGGAATGTGTGTGTGTGTGTATGATGTGGATGTGTGTTGATTTATGTATTTTTGGGAATGTGTGTGTGGATGGGATGTGTGTGTGTGGGTGGATGGGGATGTGTTGGTGTGTGTGCTGAGATGTGTGTGTTTGTAGGTGGGAATGTGTGTATGGGTGGGGTGTCTGTGGATGTGGGATGTGTGGTTGGGGGAGTGGTGATTGGGGGTTGGTAAAGGATGTGTGGCTTGATAAGCGTGTGTAGGCTGGGGGATGGGTGGGGGATGTGTGTGTGTGTGTGTGTGTGTGTGTGTGGCGTGGGATGTGTGAGTGGGTGGGGGAATGTGTGTAAGTGGCTATTGGTGAGGCAAGTGTAAATGGGTAGGTGCGGGATATGTGGGTTGGCGGACAGTTGTGTGTTTGGGCGGGGGGAGGTGTGGTTGGGGGATGTGTGCTTGGCTGGATGGTTGGGGGTGTGTGGGTGGGTGGTTTAGGACATATGGGTGGGTGAGTATGTATGGGCTATGGGGTAGGTGGGAAATGTATGTAAGTGGAGTGATGTGTGTGGGTGGATGATGTGTGGGTGGGGGATGCAGGGATGGATTAACCATTAGGCAAACAAGGCACGTGCCTAGGGCACCAATCATTTGGGGGGCACCACAAGTCTTCAAGAAAAAATTTGTATATTGTAAATGTGTATATTGTCCCGGTAGCGTAATTGCATGGCATAAGCAAATCGCAAATGTAATATTGAATCGCACATTATTTAACCTTGGTCCCACAACCCGGTAAAATACCCCCCACCCAGATTTGTTTGCTATTTTTTGTTATTTTTCTTCAAGGTTGTTTGGTGCTATTTTTTGACTTTTCTGTTATATGTTTGTGCTACGTAACGAACTAATGCGTAGCGACAAATTCACTTCCGTTTTGGTCTGCTAGTGAAAACAATTGTGAATAGTGCTAATTTGTCGACGTGTCATTGAATGACTGTACATTTGCATAACGGCTTAGAACTACTTTGCATTTTCGAACATTTGTATAAACTACTTACTGATGTAGATATTACTAATTTAGCTTACACAGCAAACTTGATTTGACGAAGGTAAGGTTAATGGTTACACTTTTTACTTTCGTTTTCGTTTTCATCTAAGGGTTTTTAATTCTAAAAATCTAATATATATATATATATATATATATATATATATATATATATATATATATATATATATATATATATATATATATATATATATATAAAACAGAATTTATGTGTGTTTGTGGGTGGGTATGTGGAGATGTATTGGCTGCGTTCGATAACGGTCCATCCGATTGAGATGAAATTTTCTACACGTCTTCTTTTCATTCCTGTGCAACCGACTGTCATAGTATTTTACTAACTAAAATAGTATTTACTTTGAAAATTTAATAATTAAATTTACATTATCATTTCAATATAGCAAGGGGACATAACATAAGAAAAGTTATTTCAAGGGGCATAACTTTTAATAACATTCCTATTACTCTATATATAGATTGTTGCATCGTTTTCAAAGATTTATAAACTCTTTGTCCATAGTTATTTACAGGCATATGAGTTATAATAAATAATGATATAATCTTTAAGGCATTTTCATAGTTTTCATAAAAATAATGCATCTATTTAAATAGTGAAAATTTTCTAACTCATCTTTTTATTTTGCTTCAACAGCACATTAATTTTTTTTAACATTCTCATATGTATGGCGCGTTACACCCACGTTGGGTATTTCTGATGACCGTTGTCAAAGAATTGCTTCAAATGAGATGTTGAATGAAAGAATGTATGAGAGGAAATAGAGAAGAAGGGCAGAATGTAGGACGGGCCTGCGAAAGATTTTCGTTCGTTTAAAAAAAAAAGTAATTTTTTGTGATAGAAAGTTAGTTGCATATCGTTTGCAGTCAACCCACCGCACACCATTTATTGGCTGTTCGTGATATCTTGGTAAGTTTACTTTAGATAGATCTCTTCCAATCATATTTTCTACTATCAATCTATCTATTCTTCTATTCTATCTATATTTTTAACGGGAACGGACCGAACATAGATAGATAGATAGATAGATAGATTAGATAGATAGATCAGATAGATAGATAGATAGATAGATAGATAGATAGATAGATAGATAGATAGATAGATAGATCAGACAGACAGACAGACAGATCAGACAGACAGACAGACAGACAGACAGACAGATAGTCGGGAACGGGAGCTTATATGACTACTTATATGAATTAAATGAGATGCTCCCCACCAGGGAATGGGTGAACCGGGCCGGGTCAGACAGACATGACAGACAGACAGACAAGCAGACAACAGACAGACAGATAGATAGATAGATCCCCGCCAGGGCCTGGGCGAAGCCGGGCCGGGTCAGCTAGTATATAGTATATATATATATACAGACGTCTATTGGTAGTTAGTGTTGAAGGAGTTCATTACTGCGCTTTAAATGTGCTTTTATCGATTTTGATAAAGCAATTATTGATAGGGGCCTAAGTATATTATTCCTTAGCCTTATTTTGCATAATTTTCTAATATTTATGTAAATACATTTTCGTTTTAAAAAATGTAATTATGAATAATCGGAAAATGATACCTTAGCATACCCACTTATATTGATTATATTATTTATTCATTTTTCATTTACAGCTTTTCACATACTTTTTTTTTCAGATTCAGACCCCAAGATGAAACGTGTTCAGTTAAGTGGTGCACAAAAGAGAAAACTAGCTAAACAAAAAGAGCATACTGTTTCAGTTGTAAAAGCTAAGAGCAGAAAATTAACGAATTATTTAGTTTCGGTTAAGCAACAGGTGGAACTAGGATTTTACTGACACTATCAACCCTCTTGATAAGTCTACTATAGGCTGTTCTGCAAATCCAGACACTGCATTAGTGCTTGAAAATGAAATTTGTGGTGACCCACTTCAGTCTGCTGAAGATGATGATATAGATGAAGATGATAAAATAAATCAAGCAGTAGATCCAGGACTGTGGATTGACTTCTCGGCTGATGATGTGGCTTACTGGGTTGATTGTGGGTCCACTAACTGTCAGCATCATTATGGTCCCTTTGATAAATCTTGCCGTATTTATGCTGAAGGAAAAATAACAAGATATTGTTCTCAAAAACTCTTCTATGGCACAAAAGCAAATGGTGAGCAGTACAGGAGAGAATGGTTATTGTATTCACCATCCACAGGATCTGTGTACTGCTTTGTTTGTAAACTTTTTGCGTCTAAAGGTTCCACAGGTTTGGCTGATAAAAATGGGTTCAGTGACTGGAAAAATAACATTCAAGTTGATAATCATGAACAAAGCGCTACTCATAAAGACTGCATGTTAACATACCTAGCTCGTAGACAAGGCTCGGGTCTACTACAAAAGCTAGAAGAGCAAATAAATGAAGAGTACATTTACTGGGAACATGTTTTGAGGCGAGCAGTAGCGGTTATTTGTACTATAGCTGAGCGTGGTCTGGCTTTTAGAGGGACAAATTTGGATCTTTACAAAATGGAAATTATCTAGGGTTGCTGGAGTTGGTCAGTCAGTTTGATCCATTTTTAGCATCACACATTGCGAAATATGGAAATTCTGGAAAAGGAAATCCTTCTTATTTATCCAAAACTATATGTGAAGAACTGATTGAAATTATGTCCCAAAAAGTCCATGCAGTAATTGTAGATGAAGTAAAGGCTTCCGGTTATTTCAGCTTGTCAGTAGACTCAACACCTGATATTTCACATATAGATCAGTTAAGCGTTGTTCTTCGATATGTGGTAGATGGAGAGCCCATTGAGCGCTTTTTGACTTTCTTGGAGCTGCAAAGTCACGCCGGTGAAGGTATGGCTAAGCAAGTGTTGCAGTACTTACGTGAAGCTTGCAATATTGATTTTTCGAAATGCAGAGGTCAGTCCTACGACAACGCAGCTAATATGTCTGGGTGCTACAAGGGCATGCAGAAAAAAATTCTAGAGAAAATGAGTTTGCTATATACATACCCTGTGCTGCCCATTCACTAAATCTGGTAGGCAGAAGTGCCGTTGACTCTTGTTTAGAGGCAGTAAACTTCTTCCATACAGTGCAACTGATCTATACTTTTTTTCTCAGCTTCAACCAAAAGATGGAAGATTCTGAAAGGATGCCTTGTGAATGAAAAGCTGGTAAAGTCCCTTTCCGATACTAGATGGGAAGCACATGCTGTTGCAACTGAAGCCATTCTAATGTCTCATCCTCAGATTATAGAAGCGTTAGAATGTTTACAAGAAGACCAGTCACAGAAGGGGGACACCAGAAGAGAAGCAGAAAACATTGCAAAGAAGATGCAAGAATTAGAATTTGCTTTCATGCTTGTCTTTTGGGAAGAAGTGTTACAACATTTTCACAGGGTCAGTCAAGCTCTACAAAATGAGCACGTGAACTTGAAAACGTGTGCTGATTTGTATTCTTCACTAGCATATCACTTGCATGAATCTAGGAATGAATTTGAAAGATTTGAAGAAGCTGCAAAAGAAATAACACCAGGTGTGGATTATAAGTCAACTTTGACCCGTAATCGTAAACGAAAGACAGTGGTCATTGATGGTGATGCCCCTGAGGTATCTCAGAATGCCAGAGACAAATTTCGTATATCTGCTTTCTACACCATTGTTGACAAACTTGAGACAGAGATGAGTAGACGAGGACAGGTATATAATGATCTAGCAGTTCGATTTTCTTGTTTGGTCGATGTACCACAAACATCTCAGTGTTGTGAAGGACTAATAAATGCTTATCCTGAAGATCTGAACAATAATTTATATACTGAACTACAACAGTTCCACTCATATATTCGCCACAAGTTTCGTGCATCAAAATCTGACAACAACACGTTCAGTCATGCAGAACTCTACAAAGTAATAGTTAGAGACAACATCGAGTGTGCTTTTCCAAATGTAGAAATCGCCTTGCGCATATTTTTAACATTAATGGTTACGAACTGTTCAACTGAGCGCTCTTTTTCTCAGTTGAAACGTACAAAAAATCCAAGTAGATCGACAATGAAACAAGAAAGGCTTGATTCCTTATCTTTGCTGATGATTGAGGCAGACTTGTTGCGCAAAATTAACTTTGATGATGTACTCAAAAACTTTGCCAGACGTAAATCTAGAAAAAAGAACTTTAAAATGTAAATGTGTGCTCTCTCTGACTTTCTTATCTATCAAAAAAGTTACAGTATTTTTGTCTACTATTATTACAAAATTAATTAACTATTAATTTTAATACAGAAATACCTTATTGTAGGTTTTATATGAGTGATAGTAGTACAAACATATGTGTTTACATTTCACAACTGTTTTTCTTTGTTAGTTTTTTGCATAATATTGAACATACCAGCAGTCAGTGGAGGATCGGGGGCCCGGGGCAGTAGGGGGCACCCATGTGGGTTTGTGCCTAGGGCACCAAGATGGCTTAATCCGGCCCTGGGGGGATGGGTGGGTTGGTGCATGTATGTGTGCCTGGGGTGTGTGTGGGTGGGTTGGGGAATGTGTGTGTGTGTGTGGGTGGGGGATGGGTAGATTGGTGGGGGGATGTAATGTGGCCTGGCTGTGTGTGCGGGGGGTGGGTACTGGTTTTGTGTGTGTATGTGTGTGGTGTGTGTAGGGCGGATTGTGGTGGGTGGGGATGTGTGGGTGGGTGGGGATGTATCTCATAACACGGTAATATGCATTGTTTAAGTTTACAACATTTATTTGACAATGTTTTTTCCTATGTGAATGTATCATGCACTATAGATGAACGGCAGATCTGTGATTGGAAGGGCCAAATGTAAGACGGGCCTGCGTGCCCAGTTTGTTACCCTTTGAAAATAAAGTTGGTTGGTTGGTTGGTTCGTTCGTTCGCCTTGCATATTCTAGCTGATTTATAATTTCCTTTATGTCATTAATGACCATCACAATAAAAGGGGAGATACTAGAACAAGTAGCAAGTGTCTCTTACTTTGGATATGTAATAACAGATGATGGCAGAAGTGAAGTAGAAATCAAAAAGAGAATAGGAGTGGCCAAACATGCTTTCAACAGCATGAAATCAGTATTACCATCTAGAGAGATTAACAACGCATTAAAAATGAGAATTGTCAAACGCAAGTTAGCATATCGCCATGGTCCACTAAGTATACAGATAAATAGCAAATCTCTGAAACAAGTTAAAGAATTCAAATATTTTGGAAGTGTGATCAAAGAAGATGGCAGATTAGACAAAGAAATCTAAATCAGATGTCAAAAAGCAGGTGTACTTATACATCAACTATCACCAATACTGCAACATCCAAATATACCCATGTCCGCAAAACGACAGATAATAAACAGCATATTCACCCCAACCATATGCTTTCAATCTCAAACTAGAACATTATCCAAATCATACTTTAGCAAAATCAACGCCTGTGAGATGAGATGCCTGAAGAGAGGTGCCAACTTAACAATCCGAGTAAGAAATGCTATTATCAGACAGATAGTGGGATCAACACTTTGTGCTACATTTATTGAAAGACAGAAGATCAAGTGGTTTGTTCATCTCGTTAGAATGCAACACCATCAACTACCATCACTGGCCCTATACCAAAGATCAAGAGGACGCCAAAGAAGAAAGTGGATTGGCGACATGAAACACATAGTACAATCACACTGAATGACACTATTCAATGCCACCCACCGGGCGCTGTAGCGTTCAATTATTCCTCCCCAAAACGGCAAAAGTGGAAGATGATGATGATGATGATGATGCCAAACTCTACGTATATTGAACAATACTGTATGGTGCGGAAGCCTGGGCACTGAACAAGCAACTAGAAAGTCGAATGGAGGCTTTGGGGATGTGGATATATAGAAGAACATGTATTTCATGGAAACAAAAGCAATCAAATACAGAGGTTCTAGAAAAACTGGGAATGAAAAGAGAGGTGATGAAAAAATTAAAAAAAAGAGGTAAGTGAAATATTTCGGCCAGGTTAAAAGACATAACACTCTTATAAAAACCATACTGAGGGCAAGGTTGAGGGCACGCGAGCAAGAAGCAGACAACGATACAAGTGGGAAGATAACATCAAGAGATGGACGAACATCAATCTGATAGAATGTACAGTTAGGGCGAGAGAAGACAATGTTGGAGTTCTATTGCAGCCAACCTTCATTGTGGAGACGCCACCTGACTGAGTGACTGATTAAAATTTATTTATAACCATAGAAGAGAAAAAGGGTAGCCATGTTGATCAATTTAAATACCCACGTCAGCTGGCGATGTTGCTGATAACATTACTTGCATATCTTTTACAGGACGTCGCAGTCAACCCCATAATTGTTTACCGTTTGCGATGCCTTGGCATGTTTACAGTCAGTAGTTTGCCATTGATTTTTGGAACCACCAGTTCTTATACCTAGGTGTGAAAACCAACGCAAGGCGATCTGCTGCCGCATCACCTGCTGCTGTGTTTGGAACGCGGTATGCGGGATTGCCAAATGCGTCCTTGAACCCTTCGCCACAGCGCCGGATGTTGCTGATAACGTGTTATTATTTACAATAAAATAATGTATTTCTGAGCCTTGCTGGTTCTGTTCGTGCAGAAGGTTATTATGACCGAAACGTTGAACTTGTGTGTTGTGTAACTTATTTATTACACATGTCCTGAATGCTATTATTTATTTATTTATTTATTTATTTATTTATTTATTCTTTCTATTACTTTTCCTGGACAATTTGTAAATAGGAAAATCCCTGGATGCCTTGGAGATGTGGTTTTATAGAAGAATGCTGCAAATTCACTGGACAGCCAAAATGAATAATCTAGACATTTTGAGGGAAGCTAAGTCAAAAAGACAACTTATCACAAACATCAGAAAGAAGCAGTCATCGGTTGGTTTTTTTTTTTGGGGGGGGGGGGGGGGACCTCACTATGAGAAGACATAAACTGCAATATGCTATGCCAACCGGAAAGATTTATGGAAAGAGAGATAGAGATAGACGACGTAAGACAATTCTTGACAGTCTTGTGTCATGGCACGGAAGAGAGTCAACACATGCATTGATCCATGATGTCGGAGATAGCAATTTGTGGAGAGGCATGATTGCCCACACCAGCCAGCAAGGCACAGGATGAGGATTCCATTTCCCCACTATAATTTCTGCCCACCCGACTAGAGTTCGTTGGAGGGTACGTACACGTGTTTCTGCGTCATACATTCTTTCATTCAACATTACTAATGAAGCACATTTTTGACAACAAAAGAACAATAAGCATTAAAACGCATGAAAAATAATCAATAACAAATTTCTCACTGAGGCAATGTTTAATATGGGCATTATAAATACCTAAGGAAGTTGTAACGTGCCATAGATATGGGAATGTTTTTTTTGTGTGGCTAGTTGTCGTTTGAGATAATTTACCTTTATTATTGTCTTTTTTGGTTTTTGTTTATGGGGGAATGTAGTCTGTACTGAGGTAGTATTCAAACAGGTTGCGAATGTATGTATTATGATTGGTGGTGTCTTTGATTTATTGTGGAAAATTGTTCCACAACTGAGCGGCAGAGTATGCTAAGCTTGTTTTATATGTCTATCCTAGGTTTAGGGACATGAAGTATATTTAGTCGTTCGTTATGTCTTGCGTTATATTTAAACAATGGCCAAAGGTAGCTTGGAGCATTTTGAAATAGGATTTTGTGAATTTTTAGCCTTATTAAAAAGTAGGCGTTTGTGGAGTGGCAGTAACCGAAGACGTTTATGTAGGTTAGAATTGTCAGTAAGCTTTTTCACCATTAATTAAACGTACTGCCCTTTTCTACACCTCAGAAGTCGGAATGGGTTGCCGGAGGGCGAGGTACACTGGTAATAGGGAAAGATAATCCACACGCAAGAATATGTCCAGTGCATTAGAAGTAGTAGCACGTATACCGACTTATGCTTGACATCAAAGCGAGCGAGTGCCTTAAAAAAACATCAACTGATGTGGGAAGCAGACTGTCTGGTGTTGATTTGTAACAATAGTATGAGCGTCGGTCGTTCAGAAAGCCGTCGGTAAAACTACTGAAAGAAAGTCAACTTGCCTTGTAAATGATCGACAGGCAGACCAAAAAAGAAAAAATTACAGGACATGTAACTAAGTGAAACTTGTCTATTTGTGTCATTTAGTTAGTTAGTTAGTCGCGGTTCCAACTTCACGACAAAGGGTCGCCCCAGAATGCCACGTTCCTGTGCCAGTGAATATCACACAAAATGCTCCTAACTGCCCCATGTGAACAATGGACCAGATAGGAGTCTCTTCAAACCAAAAGCCCGCACAGGTGTACTATGCATAATGCCGCTGCCAGAATGCCAACACAAAAGTCCGCCACGAACAATACAATTCATCGTCGATGGAAGCGGCAGTCATATACACAGAAGAACATACACATCCAATAACAAACAAACACATACACACACATTGAGACCCGCACAAATATCAATATTCACAGACACACATATACAGTAACACACACACACACACACACACACACAAACACACACACACACACATACATACACACACCCTTACACATTTAGACTCCGCACAAATATCAACAAGCAGACATACATACAGTAACACACACACACACACACACACACACCACACACACACACACACACACACACACATATTTTGAGACCCCCCGCACAAATATCATTAACCACACATTCCATTGAAAGAAATGATCAGAAATGACAAAAATTCGCAACATCAAAGGAAGATGAAAGACAACGAATACCCCAAGGTAAGTTCCTGTCAGAGGTGTGGAGGAAATTAAACCCACCGCAGGTGTTTGTACCGGAAACCGACAAGACATCGCAGCAAATGTACTCTTTTGATGTATCTCTTCTATAAAGTGTAGATAGTTTTGGGTGGCTGATATTTTAAAGCATTGGGTGGGTAGTTTTTGAGGCTGACATTTTAAAGCTTTGAGTAGGCAGTTTTTTAATAGGCCGATATGTTAAACCCTAACCTGCACAGTTGCAGCGAACTGCACTAGCCAAAATCCTCCCACCCCTGCCCCAAAACCTGTCCTACAGCGCAAGATACTATAGGTTTAAGGAGTGATAACAGTTTTGATAGATTTTTGAAAGCATTAGGTAGATAGTTTTTGGGGGATATTTTAAAGAAATCAGGAAATTATTGTAGGAAACACCTGGTTTTAAACAGCATTCTAGAAGATTATGGACATGGAGGAGTCCAGACAGCAGAATTAGAAACCAAATAGATTACATCCTGATTAACAGAAGGTATAGAAATGCGTTAACAATCGTAACAATAGTTCCCAATGCAGACTGTTACAGTGATCACAGATTAATTACAGGAACACTGAGGGTAACGCTAAAGAAAGTCAAGTATCCTACAGGAAAGACTAAATATGATCTGTGCAAACTGAAAAATGACAAAGAAATACAAGATAATTTTAACATAGAAGTAAAGAACAAATTGAATATATTGTCTGATCTAGAGATCCTATTTCAAGATGTGGATGGTCAATGGGAAATGTTGAAGAATTCAATAAGTTTGGCTGCAGAAACAACTATACCAAAATTAAAGAAAGTGGGTCGTAAAAAAAGGATGGCTGAAGAATTTTACAATTAATGGAAACAAGAAGACACAAAAAATGTAATCCTGCCAAATATGAAGAAATTCACAGACAATAAGAACATTATGTAAGGAGGAAAAGAAGCATGGCTTGAGAAAAATTGCATAGAAATTGAAAAACAACACAACAGTAAAAATACAAAATTAGTGCACAAAAGAATTCAAGAGATTACTAATCAAAGAACACGTACATCAACAGGATGCCTAAAAACAAAAGATGGAAAAATCATAATAGAAAAAGATCAAATTTTACATGCATGGTCAGATTATGTGAAAAACTTTTATGATGATAACAGAGAAGAACTGTATGATATTAGAAATAATAATGAAGGACAATCAATTTAGAAGATGGGGGTTCATATATGAAATCTGGCAAGTCCCCCGGTGCAGACAGCATCACAACAGAAATAATTAATGTTTTATAAGAAAACGAAATAGGTCAATATATGTTTTTTACAAGTCTAAAGTCTTTACATCAATTTGTAGATCTTCAAGCATCCTTATCATGTCGACATGTCTAACTTTATCGAAAGCCTTTGTGTAGTCAACAAAGCAAAGATATAGATCTTTGTTTACTTACTATAGAACGTTCAATTACTGTTCTCAGTATATACACAGCATTTACTGTGCCATTGCCTTCTACAAACCCACACTGTTCTTCTCCTATTTCGGGCTGTATTTTCTT
Source organism: Cepaea nemoralis (assembly GCA_014155875.1). Lineage (NCBI taxonomy): Eukaryota > Metazoa > Mollusca > Gastropoda > Stylommatophora > Helicidae > Cepaea > Cepaea nemoralis. The sequence goes on along the minus strand of JACEFZ010028000.1, from coordinate 8,994 downwards.
TCTAACTCTTTGCATGGTGATTCTCAGCAAAATCTTCGTGATGTGGCCCATTATACGAATTGTTCGACGTTGATCACATTCCAAGGTTCCTGATTTTTTCGGGATTGCAATAAATATAGAATTACATAATTCAGGAGGTATATCTCCAGTATCGTAATATTGCCTTCAGCAGTCTGGTGACTTGGTCTACTCCATATTCTTCTAAGGCATTGATCATTTCTATTGTTACCTCTATCCGGTGTCTTTCCAGTTTTCATATGGTTAAGAGTCTTCTGAACTTCTATCTTCAAAATTGATGGTCCTTCATTATTATTCAGATGATCATATTATTCTTCTCTTGTATCATCTTAAAGGTCTTTCACATAATCTGCCCACGCATGTAAAATCTGATCTTTTCCTATTATGATTTTGCCATATTTGGTTTTTAGGCAACCCGTTGATGTACGTGTGTTTTGTTTGTTTGTTAGTGATGTCATTAATTCTTTTGTGCATTAATTTGGTATTCCGGGTGTTATGTTGGTTTTAAATTTCCTTGCAATTTGCCTCAAGCCATGTTTCTTTTGCCTCTTTGCATAGCTTACTAAGTGTCCTGTGAATCTCTTAATGTTTTTCCTTGTTATTTTTGTTATTTCTTCTTATTTCCATGAGTTTTAAGATGTCTTCCGTCATTCATTTCTTGCGTTTTATTATCTTGATTTTTGAGATGGTTGTTTCTGCAACTTGGTTGACTGATTTATTTCTTAACATTTCCCATTGGTCACTGACGTCTTGAAATAATATTTCCACATCGGACAATGCATCGAATCTGTTCTTTACCTCTACGTTGAATTTATCTTTTATCTCCTAACTCTCCAGTGCATGTAGATCAAATTTTGTGTTTCATTGTGAATATTTGATATATCTTTAATTTTATATGTAAATTGCTTAAGATTAATATATGGTCGCTGTAGCAGTCTGCGCTTGGTATAGTTTTTGCGACTTTTAAGGCATTTCGAAATCTTCTGTTGATGAGAATGTAATCAATCTGATTTCTGATCTTATGATCAGGACTCCACCATGTCCATAATCTCATTGAATGCTGTTGATACCAGATGTTTCCAATAATCAAATCATGCTCTTTTGCCCACTGTACAAGTCTGCAACCTCTTTCATTCTGTTCCCCTAGTCCATACTACTACGCATCCGTCCTGTTGATTTCCATTCAAGTCACCCATCATGCTATTTACTTCAGAATTCTTGCATTTCTTGAAGGCTTTCTCTAAATCACTATAAAATTCACCAATTCTGTCATCACTACTGTCTGCTGTTGGTGCATAAACTTGCATGATGTTGACATCAAAAGGTCTTCCACTCAGCTTCACCAGTAACACCCTGTCTGATACAGTCCTTTGATCGATTTTGATCTCTCTGTATCCATTATAATTGCTACTCCTCGCTGTTGTTTCTCTCCAGCAGAATATATTATTCTATATTCATCAGATGTTATAATACCCATTCCTGTCCATCTGGTCTCACATATACCTAACAGGTTAATATTTAATCTTCTCATTTATTCTTAATTTTATCAAATTTTCCATCCCCACACATAGTTCTTACATTACAAGTCCCTACTTTCAATGTTGATACTCTTTTGCACTCAGTCGCCTGCTGACGGTCTGGAGTCACCTGGTGCACGTGACTACCCCTACCGGGCCAGGCTGATCCTATGTAGCACCCATTTACGCCGTTTCTCTGATTATCGACAAGACTGAAGTACATGATATTCTTGGCGTTTGTAAAGAAGGTAGTTTGCCACTGCTTTCCTTCATAGCAGTGACCGTACTGGTCGATGACTGTAGCCATTGTCTCCCCGCCCCCCCCCCCCCCCCAAAAAAAAAAGAGATCCTCTGCCTACCGTTGAAGCAGAAGACCATAACCTACAACTATCTGTTGGCTGCTCTAAACTTCATCCACCACCTGCACCCATGGCTTCGCGTAACCCTGATCGGGGGGCTAAATGGGTACTCCACCTTGCCCAAGGGTGTCCCGTAGGCTATCGGAGGGAAGGAGGCACCTTACCTCTCCTTTGATAGGGAATGCCTCTACCCCGCCACCCAAGTAATATCTCCACATCTTTTTTCTGTATACAGTGAAAATAGTTTCAGAAATATAGAAGATATGGAAGGAATCAACATTGGGGGTCGATACATCAATAACATTAGATATGCAGATAATACAGTCTTGATCGCAGACAATGAACAGGACCTGCAACATTTAGTAGATGCATGTGTTACACACAGTGAACAACGAGGGTTAGAATTAAATTGCAAGAAGACACAGATAATGGTCCTCACTGGGGGAGAAGGAAAAACAACAATGTAATATACAAGTAAATAGGCATATTCTTAAACAGGTGAATCGGTACAGTTATCTTGGAACAGTCATAACATCTCGTGGGAGATGCCTTGAAGAGATTAGAACAAGAATCGCCATGGCGAAGGTAGCCTTTTGCAAGATGAAAAACATACTGACCAATAAACAGATGCCAACTGCAATGGAAAAAAAACAGTGTTGATGTACTACATAGAACCTGTACTTTTGTCTGGATGTGAAGGGTTTACGATTAGCAGACACGCTGAAAAAACATCTGATGGCTGTGGAGATGTGGTTTATGAGGAAAATGCAAAGAATACCACGGATAGACAGAAAAAGCAATGAAGAAGTCCTTCAAGAAACAAATTAAAATCGTAAACTGCTTAGAGACATTAGACGTAGACAGTCGAAATTTTTGGGTCATGTTATGAGAAGAAATGAATTGGAGAACTTGATGACGACCGCCCACGCTTATCGACATGGCACATGATGGATGGATGGATTTTAAAGCATTGGGTAGATAGTTTTTGGGGGCTAATATTTTAAAGCCAGGGTAGATAGTTGTCTAACTGTCTAACTCCCCTACCAAGCCCTCATATGGTCACCAGTAGGGAAAAGAAAACGGGGAAGACCAAGAGAGACCCTGCGTAGAACCATCATTAGAGAAGGCTCATTCAATGGCCAAGTAAATATCCAAGATCTACAACAGGTAGCAGACGAACCGCCAAGCATGGAGAGACAGGACTTCTGCCCTATGCGCCGCCTTAGGCTCAAGAGGAAAGACTAACTAACTAACTAAGATAGTTGTGGGGCGAAAATTTTAAAGCACTGGGTAGACAGTTTTGGGGTGAATATTTTAGAGCATTGGGTAGATAGTTTTGGGGCGATTATTGTAAAGCATTGGGTAGATGGTTGTGTGTGTGTGTGTGTGTGTGTGTGCGTGTGTGTGTGTGTGTGTGTGTGTGTGTGTGTGTGTGTGTGTGTGTGTGGGGGGGGGGTGATATTTAAAAGCTAGAGTATATAGCAAGGTGTGGAATGCGCCTGGCCCTGCAGCCAGCAGGGTTAGGATCGGCTAGCCTCTCCCAGGAGGGGTGAAGAGCGAAAATTAGTAGCCTGCCGATGACCCGCCGACTACACAAGTCAACCCCCACTAAGAAGTATAAGCGGACTGACCCAAACGGATATCGACCCGGCAATGTTAGTTAGTTAGTTAGTTAGTCGACAGATCATCCTCGTTGCACATCGGACCATTCAGTCCGTAAGTGCTCGGATCCCCTCCTCAGCAAATCCCGCAGCGTGTAGCGGCTAACGACGCCAGTTCTGTGTTGGTTTATCAATCTTCTTTGGCTTCCTGCGTAGTGTTCTTGTTTGGCCACCCCTCTTTTAATTTGCTGCTCTCGCAGTCTGGCCATTGTTGTAGATTCACAGTCATCACTTGGTTCTTGCAAAAGTCTCACTTCTCGTAGAGCATTCAGAATGTCAGCCTGGTCCATGGCGCGTCCGCCCTCCACAGTAGCCTCACCTGCGAGCTTGTCAGCCCGCTCATTTCCTTGTACTCCCGCATGACCTGGCACGAAGATGAAACTAATCTTTGCCAGCCGAGACCGCTCCAGAGGCAGCAACCATTCTCTTCGGATCGACCCCTCCTCTATCCTCTTGATCATGTTCATTGAGTCGCTAAGGAAACAAGCCCTAGTGAATGTCTGTGTCTCGAGCCATGTTATTGCTTTACTTACTGCCATGACTTCCATGGTCAGGCTACTTGTGGTTTCAGTGAAAGCACCAGAGTCCTCCTTCACAATTCTCCCTCCGGCCCGAGCTGTAAAGGCCCATGAGCTTCTCACATGTCGGACGACCGACCCATCTGTGTAGATGACCGCGTCACTGTCTAGCGAATTCTCGAAAATCAACGCTTGTACTTCAGCCTCCACAGCAGCCGGATTTTCTTGTCTGCATTTTCTATCTAGTTGGATGCAAACTGAAAAGGATGTGCAGAAGTCTGTTGGCACTTGCACCCACTCCTCGCCAGGTTCTAAGTCCTCAAGTGAACACACCTGTTGAAGAATGTCTTCGGCTTGACCCATCCACGACCGTCCTCTTTTTAACCTGCTGCCCTTCACCTTCCTAATTTCACTATGCAGTGGATGCTGTGTGTTTGCGTTAATTCTGAGGTAGGCGCGTGCCCTGCAAACTTGCATTCTCTCTTCAATGGTTGGAAAATCAAGAAGGTAGCGCATCGCCCTGCATGCTGTATCTCTTGTACATCCAAGAATAATGCGCATAGCTTCATTCTGTATCCTTTCCATCCTTTCTATCTGCTTATGGCTGAGAGTCAGGATTGCCATTGCATACTCCAAAACAGACATGACCAGCCCCTCGTACAGAAGACATAGATGGCGCTGCTCACAGTTTGCTGCCGCCATCACCCGCATCGCTGCCAAGCCCCGCTTGGCCTTTGTTATCACCTGGTCTATGTGCACATTATAAGCAAGGCTTCGATCAAACCGTATCCCCAGGTAATTCATTGCCTGCGTTCTTTCCACCGTCTCTGAACACAGCATTACAGTTGGTGTTGGATTGTTGACAATATGATTATTCAACGAGAACCAAGTCACTGTTGCCTTTGTTGGGTTGACCATTGCCCCAGCTTCATCACACCAAGTACTTATGCGATTGAGTTCGGTTTGTAGTTCCACAGCAACCTCCTCTCTATCCTTACCCTGACGATACACTAAAACATCATCGGCATATGACAATGTCCTGCCAGGTCCAGTGATCTGCTCACTGGTGATTCTCACTGTGTAGGCGTTGAACAGTACCGGAGATAATGGTGATCCCTGTGGTAGGCCAGGATATATTGTTGTTGGTTCCGAAGTCCAACTGCCACATCTAAAAACTACTTTCCGTTGGAAGAGGGCTGCAGCGATCCAACTAAGGAGGAATGGACTTACGTTTAGTTCAAGAAGCTGAAACATTAAAAAATCCAGTGGTACTCTGTTGTATGCGTCCTCAAGATCAATCGCTGCAGCAACAGTTTCAGTGCCTGAGTGGAAACCTTCATAGACATCATGGGCAAAGACTGCTGCATTGGTCCAGGTTTCTCTTTTTGGACGGTACCCACCCAGGGTAGGTGGGAAAACACCTTGCCTCTCTAGTTGGCTTGATATTTTCCTGGCAATTACCTTCTCCAGCAGCTTGCCTACTGTATTCTGCATGGTTATAATTCGATATCCCTGAATTTTTTTGTGGTCTTTGTCAGGCTTCGGCAAGGGAATCAGATAGCTATGTAACCATTCCTCCTTGATGCTAGCACTCCCTATACTGTTGTTGTACATGTCTGCTAGTTTCTCTAGCTCATTGTCGGTACACCTATTTATGTCGTCGTATCTTATGCCATCAGGACCTGGAGCACTGTTTTTTGATCGTCGAAGCACAGCCTTGATTTCTTTCACTGTCACTGTGTCTTCATCCGAAGTGTTCTGGGCCTTGCATCTGTCTGAGGTGACCTCCTTGGCCAGATTCCGGCCTCCCATGTCTGTCTGGTTGCTCTGCTCAAGGTAGCGTTCAAAGAGGGCTTTGCCCTTGTCCTCATCAGTCCTCTGCCAGATGAGGTCAGCACCTTGGAAGTCAGAAATGCTCTTATTCTTGACTACCCCACTCATGCTTTTATGTAGTCGCCAGAACAATTTCAGTGACTTGTCTGTGCTTACTCTTTGACACACCTCTGCCCATTTTTCGCTTTTAACCACCTTGACCAGTTTTTTGAAATAGCTTACTTTTGTGTGCATCTCTCTTTCTAAGTGCAAGCAGGGACTAGGATGACCAGCTCTGTTCTTCTTGGCATTTTGCCATCTCCTTACAGCACTACGCTTATCCACCCAAGCCTTCTCCACCTCGAAACTCCACCACGGTGGCTGCTCCCAGCTTTTTCTCCTGCCCTGAAACGTTCTGCGCTTGTCACGTCTTATTTTGCTCACCACATCTTGCCCTGTACTGTCATACTGGAACGTCTTTACCTTTAGCTTGTGCTGCCTGGTTCTGCCTTTCTCCACCAATATGCTGCAAGGGTGGTGGTCGCTGCCATGGTGTCCTAGGACACCCCATCTACACACTGTAGTGAGTGAAGGTGAAACTAGCGCCAGATCAATAGCACTGTCCTCATCGCCTGGACGGCTTGCTGTCCTGGTGACACAGCCACTGTTGATACAAACCAGGTCGATGGTTTCCAGTGCAGTCTCGAGCTCCTCCCCTTGTGTATTGGAGGAAGTGTTTCCCCATGATCTGCCTTTAGCGTTGAAGTCACCACAGAAAATAACATTTCTCTCGTGGCCTAATATGCCACTTAAGCACTGCCACTTCTGGGCGTCCACACTCGCATTGCGGGCATAAACATTAACCAACACGAATGGTATACTGGAATGAACTCTCAACGCCTGTATTTGTATATCGTCACTGTCCCAACTGGACATGTCTAGCTCTGACACCACCATGCTGTCGCGAACGAGAATCGCCGTTCCCAGATGTCGTCTGTTGTAGAAACATTTGAAGCCGGCAATTCGGAGTAGCTGATCGCCCAGTCTCGTCTCCTGGAGTGCTACAATGTCGTTCCTGTAAACTAGGGTTTCTAAAATAGAGCCCCGTTGTTTTACACTGGCACAGTTCCAATATAGAATACGGATGTTCCTGAGTCCTAGACGGTGACACTTGAGTCTAAAACGTCTCAAACCCCCGCGCTTACCTTGCTTCTTTGTCCCTGCACGGCTACCACGCCGCTTCGTTATGTTGACTGTTGATCGCTCGGAAAGAAGACGTTCTTCCGCCATGTTGAAAAAACGTAAACACAGACTGCTGATAACCACACACGCTGCTGAAAATTCACTCAAGGATGGCTTCGCTCGATGCACGAACTCCGTAGCACCCGCGCAGATCTTGAGTAGAAACTCCTGGTTTTACATCCTGGCACACCAATTACACGCAAGAGATGAATAAATCCATCCCTTACGCGAAAAAGTTAACGAACACAAAACAACACGACCGTCCGTCGCCATCTTGAAACCGGAAGTGTTAATGGACTAAGAGATAGATCAGCGACTCAAAAAATAGGCACAATCAACGTCTGTGGTTTCAATAGTAAAGAAGAGGAGCTTATAGAAACAATGGAAGAGAGGAAAATTGGACTGATGGGAATAGCGGACACCAGAACAAAGGGGAAAGGATGCAAGGAGCTCCACCGCAGTTACACGTTTGTTTACTCTGGAGTAGAACAGCAAGAAAGGGCAAGACACGGTGTGGGAATAGTCATCGAACCACGGCTAGCAAGAGGAATACTAGAAATAAAATATATATCAGAAAGAATCATAACAGTGAGAATAAAAGAACAAACAATTACAACATATGTACAAATATACGCACCATGTAATGCAAACAATAATGAGCAAGAATGCGAGGACTTCTACGAAGACATACATGACGTGCTAAATAAAATAGATAAGCAGGACAACATCATAGTTATGGGAGACTTCAATGCAAGACTAGGACATAACAGAGTGGGCATAGAAAAACATCTGGGAGCATTTGGAGATCAGCAAAATGAAAGGAATGATAACGGAAGAAGACTATTAGAGCTTTGCAGCCAACACGACCTCTATATAACAAACACATTCTATAAACATAAAGATCCACAAGTATACACATGGTATAAATGGAACGATCTAGATACTAAAAGCCAAATTGATTTTATACTAACAAGAAATAACAGAAAGAGAAATATATTAGATGCAAGGGCAGTGCCCAATTTCAGTATAAACACAGATCATAAAGCAGTCGTTGCCACAATAAGAACAATCAGAATAATAATAATAATAATAATAATAATAATAATAATAATAATAATAATAAGTCTTTATTTTCAAAGGGTTAAGAATTGGGCACGCAGGCCCGTCTGACATTCTGCCCTTCTTCTCTATTTCCTCTCATACATTCTTTCATTCAACATCACTTATGAAGCAACTTTTGACAACAAAAGAACATTAAAACGCATGAAAAATAATCAATAACAAATGACTCACTGAGGCAGTGTTTAACATGGGCATTATAAATACCTATGGAGGGTGTAACGTGCCATACATAAGGGAATGTTTGTTGGCTAGTTGTCGTTTGAGATAAGTTACCATTATTGTCTTTTTTGTGTTGTTTGTTATGGGGGCATGTAGTCTGTACTAAGGTAGTGTTCAAACAGGTTGCGAATGTATGTATCATGATTGGTGGTGTCTTTGATTTCTTGTGGAAGATTGTTCCACAACTGAGCGGCAGAGTATGCTAAGCTTGTTTTATATAAGTCTATCCTAGGTTTAGGGACATGAAGTATATTTAGTCGTTCGCTATGTCTAGCGTTATATTTAAACAATGGCCAAAGGTAGCTTGGAGCATTTTGAAATAGGATTTTGTGAATTAGTTTGGTCTTATTAAAAAGCAGGCGCTTGTGGAGTGGCAGTAACCGGAGACGTTTATATAGGTTAGAATTGTCGGTAAGCTTTTCACCATTAATTAAACGCACTGCCCTTTTCTGGAGTTTCTGGAGTAGCAGGTTCCCCCCCTCCCCGGGCCCATGTTGACCAAGGGAAAAGGGAGTAGCCAAGCAAC
>JACEFZ010027999.1:287500-290738 GCA_014155875.1 Cepaea nemoralis | reverse complement strand
TGTTGCTTACATGTCCACACGATTAATTGTGATGTTTAAACACTGAAGTCACAAACAACAGATTGCAATATTTATTGCCTGATATATTTTGCTGCTTGTTGTGTTGTCTTGGTGGTGATTAATGTATCGTCCACATACCAGTGGTATATAATCAGCTTGATATTTGACGCTCTATTTTCTTCTAAGTGCGCCATAAACATGTCCGCTGGGTCAATATGGCGGTAGGGGTTTCAAGAAAATTGAACTTAATATTATATTTACACAACAGTAGTAGCTTCTCGAGTTTGGTTGTCGGTAGCCAAGGTTGTAGTTTCTTCTCTTTAATGCGATCACAGATGATCATCACTATTCTGTGAATGGGAATGTTTGCGAAAATAGAGGCTATGTCCATTGACAGCGTGTACTTTCGTTTAAGATCGACAGTGCCCAATAGTGAAATAGCTCGACTGAATCTTTAAGTGCCATGGGGTCGAATAATTGTAGTAGTGGTTTAAGAAAAAAAAATTATTTCTGAATTGTCTATGCATCTGTACTCAAGCCTTTCACGTGATAAACATGCATGACCAAATGTTTGCTCCACCTTCATTATGGCTAACTGTATATTGGGACCGGATAATCACGATAGCTCAGTGGCCAACACGCTTGCCTGCATAGATTCACAAATTCACTGGCATAGATTCACAAATCGGACAGTTTGTAATTTTGGCGTTCGCTCGTGCTACAACTTCTAGGGCACTGAACTGAATTAGAATTGTGCGAATGGATTTGCTTTCTCTATAGGCCCTTATAAAAAATAGGTTCCAGAACATGAAACGGTGGTCGGCTTGATTTCACCACATCACCCATCGAGTGCCGACTGGTCATCGAAATATGAGGCTAGCACCATATACCTAAAACGCATCAAGGCGTGTACATAGTTCATTTACTTATTTTTTGGCATTGAGTTTAATAACTGTATTGCGAAGTACACATTCCTCCCTTTCTAATCCGTGTGTTAAACATATTGCAAAATAATCAGTGAAATAATCATGAAAATGATTAATTGTTGACATTATCCCCAAGAACACAGATGACAGTAGCTTTAAATTAAAGTACATTTGGTAGAACACATATTGCAATTTCATACAACAAATAATGTATATTTTCTAGAACAAATACATCATAATTGGTAGAAAATCAAGTACATTTAGTATTTAAAAAAAACAAAAAAACAATTACAGTGCATCTGGTAGAAGAAATAACGCACGTATGGAAGAATAAATACAGTATCTGCGATTAAAAAAAATAACACACATTTGACAGAACTAATAGTGTATAAATGATAGAAGAAATAACGCACATTTAACAGGACAAATACAGTATTTGTGATGAAAAAAATAATGCACGTATGGTAGAATAAATACAATATATGAGAAAGAAGAAATAAGGCACATTGACAGAACAAATACTGTAAATGTGATTGATAAAACTGAGTACATCTGGTTGAACTTATAACACACAAATATGTTTAAATATGGTTTTTTAAATCATGAATAAAGTAAACTAGATCGAATTAATCAATTTTTGTTTTTCATCATTATCACTACATGTTCACCGTGATCGTCGTTTTCGTCGTCATCATCATTGCGTCAACCCCTTCTTATTTTTCGATTCCTCTTGCGCCTTCCATCTGTGAGTTGAGACGCAACCAGTTAAAAAACAAATCGCCTGAATTTACGCGTTGATTAACAAGTAAGAAGAGCATATCACCATAATACTCAAAAGGTGAATTGTCTTCCAATGATGACTAAAATGCTATTTCTTCATCGCAACTTTATCTCTCTCTCTCTCTCTCTCTCTCTCTCTCTCTATATATATATATATATATATATATATATATATATATATATATATATATATATATATATATATATATATATATGTGTGTGTGTGTGTATGTGTGTGCGTGCGTGTGTGTGTGTGTGTGTGTGTGTGTGTGTTATATACTATTGTGTATTGTGACAACTGGGTAAGGTGACAATATTAGATAATATTTTGACAACTGAAAGGAGTGAGAATGTTAGAGAATAATGTGACAACGAGGACGAGTGAGAATATGAGATAATAATATGAAAGCGGGAAAGAGTGAGAATGTGAGAGAATAATCTGACAAATATGAGCAGTGAGAATGTTAGAGAATAATGTGACAGCCGGGAAGAGTGAGAATGTTAGAGGATAATGTGACAACCGATAATATTGTGACAGCGAGGAGGAGTGAGAGTATTAGAGAATAATAAGAAAGGAGTGAGAATGTTAGAGAATAATGTGACAACGAGGACGAGTGAGAATATGAGATAATAATATGAAAGCGGGAAAGAGTGAGAATGTGAGAGAATAATCTGACAAATATGAGCAGTGAGAATGTTAGAGAATAATGTGACAGCCGGGAAGAGTGAGAATGATAGAGGATAATGTGACAACCGATAATATTGTGACAGCGAGGAGGAGTGAGAGTATTAGAGAATAATGTGACAGCCGGGAAGAGTGAGAATGTTAGAGGATAATGTGACAGAGAGGAAGAGTTAAAATACTAGATAATAATGTAACAACGAAGAAGAGTAACAATGCTAGAGAATAATGTGACACACATAAAGCAGGAAGAGTGAGAAGGTTGAATGTGGTAGCCCAAGAGACTGTGAACATTTTAGAGACAGAGATTACCAGTTAGAGAGTGTTGTCTGTCTACCGCTCAACACGATCATCGATGGATCTTAACAAGGGCTCGGAAACAAATGGTACATGGAGAGACAAGTTTTAATGTTGTCTAGTGTGGGTGTGGTGAAATTGAACAACTGCACTTCATTGTTGGATTAATTAGCCCAAACTGATTGTGCATTATCTGGAAAGATAATGCAGAAGATAGGCCAGTTTTATAAATAATGAATATATATATATATACACTCGATAACTTTGATAAACATCGTTATCTCACACATACTTCCCCACGCCGCAACCCCTCCCAATATTCTCTTCCCTATCTTCAACTTCTTATTGGTATACTTCTCCTTCTCACTTCATAAATAAACACACACGTATTGTTTGATGCCCACAGAAATAGAAAAATGAAGTAGTGACTATAGGACGCAGTAGACAACATTAAAACTTGTCACTTCCAGATGACGACAGCGCCTCGCTGCAGGAACAAGTGTACTTCGACACACAGCCAGCTAGACACACTGGAAGGTGTCTTCTTTAGCCA
>JACEFZ010027999.1:172500-282500 GCA_014155875.1 Cepaea nemoralis | reverse complement strand
GTTTCTTGATGGTCTAGTAATAGAGTTTAAGCACTTGATGGTAAAGTTTTGTAAGTACCGTGTTCATGGGTGTTGTAATAAACTAATCACTAAGAGAACTTAGGCGGTGTATAGGTACACTTATATGAAACGGTATAAAAGTATCACAGTATATAATATGGCTATTGGTTGACTGAGTAGTGTCAATCTACTGGCGCATTTGACTGGCGTGATAAAATGTCGGCCAGAATATTATCGGTGCCCTTGATATGGCGTATTTCAAAATCATAATCTTCCAGCAATAAACGCCATCTTTGTAACCTGTGGTTCTTGGGCGACCCTTGGTTAAGGACTAATAATGGTGAACTGTCGGTGAGAACCAGGAAGTGGCTCCCTAAAAGGAACTTCGAGAGCCTCAGTATACAAAACAATAGGGCTAGACACTCCAATTCAATTGTTGCATATCGAGTTTCAGCCTTCTTCAGTTTCCTGCTCACGTAGAGAATAGGGTGTCTAATTCCGTCGACTTCCTGCATCAAGCAACCTCCTATAGCTATGGCGCTTGCATCTGTGGTTAAGATAAAAGGTAATTTTATGTTGGGTAATCGTAACACTGGAGGATTTGAAAAAATATGTTTCAATCTACACATTGCATCATCTAAGCTGGTACTTTTACAAATTTTCGATGGATGATCTTTAGTTAACATATCAGAAAAAACTGAGGTGAGTTCTGCCCAATGTGGAATGAATTTGGAATAATAATTAATAAGACCTAGTAAACTCCTAATCTGCTTCTTTGTAGTAGGTACTTCTAGATTCAAAATCTTGGAAACAATTTTCTCATCAGTCAATAATTTACCTTGAGAAATTCTATGACCGAGGAAGTCTATTTCTGTGTAACCTATTTCAACCTTGGAAGGTTTGATAGTAAGTCCGAAAAGAGAAATTTGGTTGAAGACTAGTTTTAAGGTAAGTAGATGAGAAGACATGTCAGATGAATGGACGCATATGTCATCTATATAGGAAACTACATGTGTAATTCCGTGTAATAATAATCTTGTAAGCCTTACAAAGGTGGCCGGTGCGTTCTTCAGGCCGAAAGGAAGGTATAGCCACTCGTATAATCCAAGAGGTGTTGCAAACGCTGTAATATGTCTACAAGAAGGGTGTAGTGGGACCTGCCAATATCCTTTAGCTAAATCTATCTTAGAAAATATGGACGATTGAGCCATGTTTAAGATAAGATCTTCACAACTGCTCATTGGCTCTGCGTCCGTAGTTGTTCTCGTATTTAAAATTCTATAGTCAATGCACAAGCGAATGGTCTGGTCCTTTTTCTTAACCAGGACAATAGGTGATGAATATTGTGACATTGATTTTTGAATAATGCCATTCCTCTCTAATTCTAAAATTTCTTTATCTAAATTAGATCTGTAATGGAGAGGAATCGAGTATGGTCTACACTTGACTGGTCTTAGATCCGTCAGTACAATTGAATGGGTTATTTTATCAGTGCGTCCAGGTTTGTTAGAAAAGATTTGTTTGTAGTCGTTCAGGATATTCCAAATGTCTTGTCGCTGTTGCTGCGTTAATGCGTCACTGATATGGATGTCGTCAATGCTCCCGTCGTTAGTCATGATTGGTACAGGGACTTCCGTGTTGTCTATGTCTGTCTGATTTATCACAGATGCTACTGTTTGTAAGTTGTTTTCAATGTCGTTGTCGTCGTCGTCAAGGTCAATAGTCAATAAGTCGTTAATTTTGTCGTCATTGTCGCTATCACAGAGTGTCGGTAATGTCCATAGTTCTTCGTCGTTTTCGTTGTCGTAAGCGTAAGTCGTTAATGATGCTTCGTTTGTCGACGTGTCATTCTGTCGGGGAATTGTCGTTTCCTGCATGTTATCTGGTTGCGTCCCTTTATCCGTGTCATTGTCTTGTCTTAGAAAATACGGTTTTAGCATATTTATATGGAATATTTTAAGTTTTCCATTTATTGAGATTTCGTAGTCTACTTCTGAAATCCTTCTAATGACCTTAAAAGGTCCCTGCCATGACGTTGACAGTAGATCTCTTTTGTCAGGTAAGAGTAGCAAAATGTCCTGACCTGGATATAGCACAACAGTCTTTGCACCTTTATTGGCGTATTGCCTGTATTTAAAACCTTTCTCCTGTAGTGATGTTCTGGCCATTATACAGGAACGTATGATTTTGTCTCTGGTGTCAGTGACCAAATCATATGTAGAAATGGGAAGGTGGATATCTACAGGTTGTGATATTATGTCTTTATAGATGGTGAGAGGTCCTCTTGGGTTCGCTCCATACATCAATTCGAAGGGAGAGAACCCTGTACTTGATTGTGGGACTTCTCTATATGCGAACAGCACCGTTGGGAGAAGTACGTCCCAATCGGCTGGATTTTCAGCTGTCACTTTGGCAAGCATGTGCTTCAAGTCTCCATTTAATTTTTCGCAGATGCCATTTGCGGCTGGTCTGTATGGACTTGTGAAGCACTGCTTGATGCCCAGTAACTTTGTTACTGATTGGGTGGCATTTGAGATGAACTGGGTTCCCCTATCAGAAATTATTTTCTCCGGAAAGCCAAAACGGGAGAAAATATTCAGTAATATGTCCGTTACATCCTTAGAGGAGATAGATCTTAGTGGTAACATTTCGGGCCATCTTGTACATAAATCAACAAGAGTAAAAATATATCTGTTGCCCTTGTTCGAAATGTGATTTAAAGGACCCACAAGATCAACTGCCACGATTTGAAAAGGCCTCGAGGCAGTTGTCGTTGATTGCACTTCTGCTGTAGGGTTCTTTCCCTTTTTACCCAGTTTTTGACATACTTCACAAGATTTACAGAAAGTCTTTATATCATGGCAAAACTTCGGCCAATAAAATTGTGTCAGTACTCTGGCTCTGGTCTTTTCATACCCCATATGACCTCCAAAAGGTGAGTCATGGGCTAATTTTAGAACGTTGTTTCGATGTGCTAATGGTAACACTATTTGTTGTGTCGTGGTTTGTTTTGTAGTGTAATATCTAGTAAGGATGTTATTTTGTAGCCTAAATACCCACGATGCGTTTTTCGTTACCTTAGGTTTTATTCCTACTAATCTGAAATATGGTGTCAGTGTAGGATCATTTTTCTGTTCGTTTCCGAAATTGATGTTAGTGGTGTTCGGCGCTGCTGTTTCTAGTGATTCTTGTAGTTGGTCCGTGTTGGTTATGTGGGTTGTCTGTCGTGTAATGGCGTTTGTGTCGTGTGTGTTTTGTAGCACATTTACAGGTTTGGTATTTTGTAGCATGGGAGTGACCTCAATTCGAGGTTTTAATTCGGTCGTCTCGTTAAAAGATTCGACCGCCCCTGCGTTGTGCACTTCGGTGAATTCTTTTTGAATAACCTCAGTGTTTGTCTCCCTTGGTATTTTGGCAGTTTGAGACAAATTAACATGGTGTTTCTCTTTAATATCGGTATTTGTGTGGTGGATACCGTGTTTTTCTTCCCAGTCTTTAATTTCTTTGTCAGAGCATGGATGGATGTTAGGTAAATTCCCAAGTATGATATCTGCGATTGGGTCTTGAAGGACAGCGCACAAAAGTTGTCCTGATATATATGGTGTTTGAATTTCGACCATCGCAAGGGGGTATCTTTCTATCGTACCTGAAAATGTGCGACAGTTAACATGTCTGTCTGTGTAGTCTGTGGTGTTGACTAATGTTTTCTTTACCCCACAGAGCGTTGCCCCGGTATCGCGGATTAATGAGCACTTTTTCCTGTTCACGAAGCCTGTCAAAAATGTTAGCTTCCCTGTGGCTGACAAAGCAGCGTTGGCTGTCTCATTTGCAATAGGTATCGTGTGGCCACATGGTAATGATGGATCTAGTTGGAATTTCGTGCAAGCGTTACATGTTTCATCTACAATGGTGTTAACTATATGTACAGCATTACCAAGCTCGCTTTCATTGTCATGCTGATTATAACCTTCAATCAGTGAATCCGTCTCATCATCAGAAGACGTTGCTACTAATGCAGCGTTAGCTTGCTTCAGTAACTTACGACCTTCACAATATCGTGAATAATGTCCCCAGCTTCTGCAAAAGTAACATTTTACAGCCTTTTGGTACGCGTTACGTTTTGCTTTCTGTTTATCCACCATCATTTTTAGGTGGTGGGGATAGTTCGGTGACTTGTCGCACATTTCGTAAGCGTTGTGTGTCAAACTGCAATACTGGCATTTTGCTACTTTATCACTGTTGGATCGCGGTTTAAATTTGCCTTGTGTTTGCTTGGAGTACTTAGTATTTATTACTGCAGCTGCTGTGTCATTGTGGCTAATGTTGAGTTGAAATATATCTCTGTTTGCTGTGTAGAATGCATTGCCTTTGGATTCAATTTCTTGGATGGTTTTGCAATCCATCTGTTTTAAAAATTTTGCAAACGGTGTGGGGATGGTGCTCACAATTTTATCTATGATGATTAGTTCTTTAAGTTTATCGTGGCTATTGTTGGTTTTCGCCGAGTTTATCCATTTAGTGCATATGTCTTGTACTGTACTAACATAATCTATGAATGTTTGGTTTGGTTGGGGAGCTAATTTTGCAAATTGTTGTTGGTACCCTGCAGTGTCTAACGAAAAATGTTGGAGAATGCGTTGTTTGAGGTATTCGTAGTCTTTTCGCATCTCTTGTGGTACTGTTTCTATTACTTTAAGCGGCTCGAGAGCCAGATTTCTCATGAGTATAAAAGCCCAATCTGCCTTAATGATTTTATGGTAGGCCATGAGACATTCGAAATTTTCTAAATAGGCGGAGATGGAATCTCCTGCACAGAAAGCCTTAACGAGACCTTTATATTTACTATATTTCTGTTCCTCTTCTTTATTTCTTAATTTGTTTATTGATATCTCTGTGTTGGACTCTATTTCCATCTGTTTCAATTTCAACTGTGTATCAGCGTTCAATTGGGCCTGTTTGGCCGCTGCGTCGAGCTCCATTTGCAATTTCTTTTCCGCTGCTTCTTGTTGCAATTTTCTTTCCTCTGCTTCTCTTTGCAATCTTCTTTCTTCGGTCTCTCTTTCTTGTTGCAATTTTCTTTCCTCTGCTTCTCTTTGCAATCTTCTTTCTTCGGTCTCTCTTTCTTGTTGCAATTTTCTTTCCTCTGCTTCTCTTTGCAATCTTCTTTCTTCGGTCTCTCTTTCTTGTTGCAATTTTCTTTCCTCTGCTTCTCTTTCTTGTTGCAATTTTCTTTCCTCTGCTTCTCTTTCCTCTCGCAGTTTCTTTTCCTCTCGTTCAATTGCTCTTTCCTCACGGGCAATGTTATCTGCATGTGTTTTCTGTGCCCATTCTGACAGTTTCTCATCTTTATAGCCTAATTTTATTCCCTGCTCAATGCATTTATCTAAGCTTGACATTTTGGATTTTATTTATTAGTAATGTTTATAGAGTTATTTCCCTTATCAAAAACTTTGGTGTCTGGAAAAATTTGGTTGCCTACCTTGTTTATTAATGTGTAACTCAAAATGCAAAGTTATAATGGTGGCAAGGTCATGAATATCCGAACAAATAAATATGAAATACAATAATATATTGATGATAATGAAAATGGGAAGCACAGCTTAGACTTTACAATGAGTATGATCTGAAACTTAGCTCTGAATAGTAGCGCTCGATGTTGTCGTTCTTTCGTCTCTGCTGGGAAAAGTTACACTGCGTTGCACGCGGTCCTCTCTGTCACACAACTTAGTGGCTTGAAAAAAATCACATGTGTTGCCCACGGTATTCTTTGCGGCACAATCTGCTCGTAGAGCAAGAAACATTAGTCACGGTCAACGAAAAAAAAAACAAAAATGTCATAGTTATGTTAAACAGTTATACATCGTTAACAGACCACTAATATTGTGGTATAAGGTATGGACTTTGTTTTGAGACTGTTGAGGGACTCTGCTTATTCTATTGCTAGATAGCTACTAAATATGTTGAACAATTTATGGTTAACAATTTTCTTCTATTGTAACCAAACAATGTGATATGAATAAATAATTTTACATGACATTTCACAGTTATTTCATAACATATTATGTCAAAACCGGTACTAGCCCCCAAAAACCTGTTGACGTCTTACTTTGTCTAGGTAACTTAATGGGTTCACACAGGTGTTAATTAATACAAACAATAAATACGTTCGCTATGATATAGCCGATTTATTGTGGCAATCTACAGTTGGCGCAGTGGGTTAAACAGCCCGCGCTTTACATCATCATCATATCACAGATTATAGAACATCAAACATTTCATATAACAAACTAGCACACTATCTAGCCTATGTTCTATCTCTCTTCAAAGAGCTAACGAGTCCCTCTCAGGCAGACACTTGTTGCCTGGTCTCAGTCCATTTGTCCTCTGATGGGTTTCCGCGTGCCTACAAACATTAATAATGTAGTCAAAATGTAGGTCACGTGACCAGCCATTTGCGAATAGGTCACGTGACCAGCAGTTTGCGTATAATGTCCGTACATTACTATAGTGTGTGTGTTTGTTTGTTGTTGTTTTTTTTTTGCCTCAATATAAAATTCAATATCTCAGTAACCAACTGAGGGAAAATGATGAGATTTAGTATATAACCTTATCATTATGTCCACCCAACAGAAAAATTTTTGTTCTGGTGATTTTACAGCAGATTTCAAAGTTAGTTTATATGCGGTATATTAATTACGATTTAGAGATTACGTCCATGATTTTAACAGTATTACAGCTTCACCAAGAGACGTCCAGGCAGATTTTGAAATTTTCTCGTGATTTCCGTTTTGAAACAAACAGCGCGAAGATTCAGAGGTGTCTCTAAATGGGGGTTCTTTCATGAAACGTGATTATATAAATAAACTAGCTGACAAGGCCCGGCTTCTGGCGGGGATCTATCTATCTATCTACCTATCTACCTATCTATCTATCTATCTATCTATCTATCTATCTAACTATCTATCTATCTGTCCGTCCACCCGCCTGCTTATCTATCTATCTATCTATCTGCCCACCCGCCCGCCTGCCTGCTTATCTATCTATCTATCTATCTATCTATCTGCGTACCTGCCTGCCTGCCGGCCGACCGACCGACCCGATATCTATCTATCTATCTGCCCGCCCGCCCGCCTGCTTATCTATCTATCTATCTATCTGCCTACCTGCCTGCCTGCTTATCTATCTATCTATCTATCTATCTGCCTACCTGCCTGCCGGCCGACCGACCGACCGACATCTATCTATCTATCTATCTATCTGCCCGCCCGCCCGCCTGCTTATCTATCTATCTGTCTGTCTATCTATTTATCTATATATCTATCTATCTATCTGCCTACCTGCCTGCTTATCTATCTATATATCTATCTGCCTGCCTGCTTATCTATCTATCTATCTATCTGTCTGCCTACCTGCTTATCTATCTATCTGCCTACTTGCCTGCCTGAGTGGGTGGGTGGCTGGCTGGCTGACTGGGTGGGTGGGTCTGCCGGCCGCCCGGCCGCCGACCCACCCAGTCAGCCAGCCACCCACTCACCTACCTTTCTGCTTACCTACCTACCTACCTACCTACCTACCTACCTACCTTTCTGTCTGTCTGTCTGTCTGTCCGCGCTATTAAATATTGATAAAAGTTACTGGAAAAAACGTCAGGACCATGTGTTGAAAGAGGAAGAGGATTATTGGAGAAAGGATGGATTGAAGGTTGTATGTTCAATTCCGGGCCGCGTCCTTCATTTTAAGAGTGCATTTTTTTTCGGACACTCCCGAGGGTCGTCGCTGGAGCTACGGGGTTCGTGCTTTGTGCGACGCTTTCCGCGCCAAAACTGAGCCATATGGGATAAAAACCCGGTGCAATGCAGCCGACCCTGTCGACTGTAAGCTACTTCTTTCATTGCACCCACTCCCATATGAATCCGGATACGCCTTTATTTGTCATCTGAATTTGCAGGTCCCCATTACCGTAAACATAACTTTTTTTAGCGAGAAATCACTAGGTGTTAAGCAAAACATCAAAGGAATGTCACCGCTTTCAATGATTTAAGTTGTTTTTGGACCTATCAAAGACATATTCCTTGGGTGGGGGTAAATATAAGACGGCTGGAAAAATTTCATAACGATGCAACAGACAGTTTTAAAAATAATTGATCGTGAATGAAGGCAAACAAACGTGTTTTATAGCAAACGTTTGCTTTATAATCACTTCGTTTCCATATCGGACAATGCATCGAATCTGTTCTTTACCTCTACGTTGAATTTATCTTTTATTTCCTCACTGTTCAGTACTTGTAGGTCAAATTGTGTGTTTCTTAGTGAATATTTGACTTTCTTTAATTTTATATGTAAATTGCTTAAGATTAATCATAACCTATGGTCGCTGTAGCAGTCTGCGCTTGGTATGTATAGTTTTTGCGACTTTTAAGGCATTTCGAAGTCTTCTGTTGATGAGGATGTAATCAATCTTATTTCTAATCTTATGATCAGGACTCCTCCATGTCCATAATCTCCTTGGGTGCTATTGAAACCAGGTGTTTCCAATAATCAAATCTTGCTCTTTTGCCCACTGTACTAGTCTGCAACCTCTTTCATGCTGTTCCCCTAGTCCATACTTGCCTACTATGCATCCGTCCTGTTGATTTCCAACTTTGGCATTCAAGTCACCCATTATGATAGTTACTTCAGAATTCTTGCATTTCTTGAAAGCTTTCTCTAAATCATTATAAAATTCATCAATGCTGTTATCACTACTGTCTGCTGCTGGTGCATAAACTTGTATGACGTTGACATCAAAAGGTCTTCCATTCAACTTCACCAATAACACTCTGTCTGATACAGTCCAATATCCTTTGATTGATTTTGCTCTCTCTGTATCCATTATAATTGCTACTCCTCGCTGTTGTTTCTCTCCACCAGAATAGATTATTCTATATTCCTCACATGTCATAATGCCCATTCCTGTCCATCTGGTCTCACATACACCTAACAAGTTAATATTTAATCTTCTCATTTCATTCTTAATGTTATAAAATTTTCCATCCCCACTCATAGTTCTTACATTCCAAGTTCCTACTTTCAATGTTGATATTCTTTTTTACACAGTCGCTTGATGACGGTCTGGAGTCACCTGGTGCACATGACTACCCCTACCGGGCGAGGCTGCTCCTATGGAGCACCCATTTACGCCGTTTCTCTGACTATCGATAAGACTGCAGTACATGATATTCTTGGCATCTGTAAATAAGGTAGTTTGCCATTGCTTTCCTTCCTAGCATTACCATACTGGTCGATGACCGTAGCCATTGTCTCCCAAAAAAGAGATCCTCTGCCTACCGATAAAGCTGGAGGCCATAACTTACAACTATCTGTCGGCTGCTCTTCAACTTCATCCACCATTTGCACACATGGCTTCACGTAACCTAAACGGGTACGCCACCTTGCCCAAGGGTGTCCCGTAGGCTAGCGGAGGGAAGCAGCACCTTACCTCCCCTTTGATAGGAGATACCCCTATCCCTATTTTACAGCAATGTGTGACTTACTTATTAACTTACCCTCGTAGTTTGTTACATGACTGAACCATCTGTCTTATGCTAAATACGTTCCATCGCTGCCATTGTGCTCCTCTCTTACTGAAGTTATAATTTCTACACTCCCTCGTTTTCACATAAAATATTCTTAACTGAAACAAAATATCTATGGCTTCAATTTTTTTTATTTCTTGATGTTATTCTTCCCTTCTAGTAAAACTAAAACCCTCTTTTTAAATTCATTCATCATCATCAAGTGCCCTACCAACTGGCATAGGTGTTCATGTATCTTCATAGATCACGGTCCTTGGTAATCTGGATCAACTCATCTAATATTGCACCATGCCGCCATCTCGTCCACCCAGAATAATTTCTCTTCCCCTGCGTCTTTTCTCACTGATCTTTCCAGTCATCATGATATTCTCCTATGCCTCTCTTCTCATCACATGACCAAAGAAAGCTGTTTCTCTTTCTTAAATTTATTAGTTGTATATAATGTTCTAGTTTCATTAGCCTCTTCTTGGCAATCGTGAGTTACTTTGGCAGTTTTAATTCATTAAGTGAGTCATGAAGTGTTACAATGGAAGCTGTGGTGGTGCAGTGGCTAGCATACTTGCCTGCCTGCTTGGTAATCATGTGTTCAAATCCCCATTGAGGTGATGATTTTTTAAACTGAATGGCATACAACTGTGTAAGGTTTACATCCTCTGGACAGATTCCAACCAAGGAGACTATCTATCCATTGGAAGGTTTTTCTTTCCTTACAATGTTTCCACAGTAGCAACCTTACTGCCTACTCTTTGCAATGTCCAACTGCCATGGGGATTTTACCATGTACAACATTTTATATTTTGTCTGAAAAAATGCCCAGCCCTAAGCTGGGATTGAACCCGGTACCTTGTGGGCCAGGGGCAGACACAGCAGCCCCACAGCAACAGTTTGCCCTTTCAAAACATTCATAACCAATAAAGAAACAAACAGACCTGCAACGTTGTCACTGAAAGATGATAAGTTAGTTGCATGTCTTTAACAGGACCTCACTATCAACCCAGGCAGTTTTTGCCCGTTTGTGACTTACTAGGCAATTGTTACATTTAGTAACTTGCCATTGCTTTCTGAACGACCAACACCCATACTATCATTGTGACAAGCGTTTCCCTGCCATTAAGCCACAGAGCTGAATTAAAAACACAACAAAAGCAAACAAACTCAGTGTTGTCAAGCATGTATTGCATATACTGATATCTACATGAAAATAGTGTTGCTCATGACATGAACAGTTGCAAGCATCATTGGTATTGTGTCAACACACACAATTATGAAACAAATCTATTCTATACAACAACACTTTTATCTGCTTAATAAATATCAAAGACTAGTAGAATTCACATTTCAATATCCAAACTCAGTTTGCTGAACACATAAATACAGCCAAGTATCTAAAGTGAACAGCTGACAGGCTTGAACATATTACAGGAAAGAATGACACCAATGAAGTTTGTAGTGACACTGAAACATCAAAATAGTAACACTGAAACTTCAAAACAATGACACTGAAATATCAACAGTAAGGGCAGTAACAGGCGTCAGCATATGATTTGATGCATTATGCTAGTAAAGTGGAACTGTGGGGAAGCATGATCGCCCATGCCAGCTGGCAAGGCACTTGATGATGATGAACAGCTACCTCAATAACAAGTCTACATTTCATGGTATCATTCCTGTAATATATATGATTGTCTTATATAAAGCTGAGATATTTGACAATTATTCCCAGTTAAAAACTTCAGCCATGTCAACATAGTGGTCAGTGCATTGATCTATCAGCACATGAAGCCAGCTTCAGTGTCCAATGGTTGTGGGAGATTGACTGGTCAAGCTCTGGACCATCACATCAGTTCAGGACATCTTATTTATATGCCATATGATACTGACCATCATATCAGATCAACTGCCATCGAAGATCGACAGCAGTGAATCTACAACAATGTTCTGTCTCTCATCATGACGGTACATTCCAGGCTATTCTTTGATATTGTCTGACATTGAAACTTGTCTCTACCATTGTTATTATCAGCAGGGTTGGTCTTTTAATGTGCCCAAAACTGTAATTAACTCTGCCTCATCACACCCATCATATCTGATTCCCTGTCTGCCTTTGTGGTGTATAAATTAATTTACTGGACCATTTAGACAGCATTGCTTTACTGATCTGGCAGCTTCTGCAGCTTGTCTTGTTCCAGATGTATTGGTGTTACCTTTTCTCTGGAGTAAACAAGACAAGCCGAGAGAGGGATCATACTTAATGGGCAACATATAGTCTCTTCAACTCAGCCCAGGCTTTGTGCTATGAAGAGGTATAGCTCCATCGCTGGTCTTCTACCGCCATGGGATGTAGTTATTGTGCCTATTTTGAAGCACAAAGTAACACACTATCGTCTGTCGAGACAGCTAGAACCATTTAGGGCTTCACTGCTAAGAGGTTACAATGTCTGCCTCTGGCTTTTGCAGACTGAGTTTTTTCATGGTCCTGACTGTGCAGATTTTCTAACATAAAAACATCTATGTCAAGTGTCCTCTCACACTGGCAGAGATCTATGACAAGTGTCTTCTCACACTGGCAGACATCTATGACAAGTGTCTTCTCGCAGTGGCAGACATCTATGACAAGTGTCTTCTCACACTGGCAGACATCTATGACACACAAAATGACAGTTTACTGCACAAACTATTCTGCTACAGTGATGAATTTACAATAAAAATCCACACAACCTTCAGGTATCTAAGACTGTTAAATACTCGTGTGGTCTATGTCTACAAGATGATAAAGTGATGGCTGAAGTGTGAAGTATCTTTTCCTCCATAGATATGTATGTCACATAAAAAGATATATATTTGTCACAAACTACCATCTAAAAAAATTCTTAATTATATGCTGCAATGCTTTTAATTGTTGTGTATTTTCATACATTAAAATATTCTAAGAAACATGTCAAAAGACAACAAACACAGCAAATATCTTTCTAAGCAAACAAGAACAAACAATAATCATCACTCACAACCACAGGTCCCCCCAAAGTAAGGCAGTGTCTAGTTAACATACACACACATACATTGGCACCTTGCCGTCTTGACAGACGATAGTTTGTGCTCTAAAAAGGCATAATAACTTTTAACTATGGCGGTAGCGAGTGTGACTGATAAGGCCTAGTCAACACAGTTGTCTAGTTAACACAGTGCAAATATGTACTACAGGCAATAGTGTCTGTGTACTTATGACTAGATAATTGATGTAATGTGCCTGAAAATCAACAGAGCAAAACATGAACATGCTGACACTAATATTATAAACCGAAAACCATGTTAAATATCTGCTTCTGTGTTGAGGACTGTTGAAGCCAATGTGTGGCTATCAGAAACTGATGCTTGGGCAGAGGTAGCAGTATGTCTGTTGGCTAAGTTAATGGACCAGTGATCTTAACGGTGACAGGAAAGCTATTGACTACAGTAATGGACTGGTCATGACAACAGAGGCATTGTGCCTATGACTAATTTAATGGACTATTGATAGTAATACTGGCAGTTTGCTGCTGATGAGGTCAATGGACTAGTAATTACATTAATGGCATTATGTCTATTGGCTAGGTTAATGGACCAGTGATCATAATGGTGACAGGATGGCTATTGTCTAAAGTAATTGACTGGTCATGACAACAATGGTGGGATGGCTATGACTAAGTTAATGGACTAGTTGTAATAACATCTGCAGTACATTATAGAATATATCAATGGACTAGTAACCATAATAGTGACAGTATCTCTGTTGAATTAAGTTAATGATAATAGTTACAGTATATCTACTCGATTAAATGACTAGTGGTAATAACAATTAAAGTATGTCTATTGACTAAATTAATGACCTAGTAATCATAATATATGGCATAACACAAGTGGCAGTGAGTTTTTTTTTAAAGTATAACCATATTAAAAAATTATTACTATATTACAAAATGATAGTTTGTATAAAATAAGTCACCGATTAGTTTGGCACCTCACACACTCATGTACTACACAACCAAGCCAACCAGCAGCACAGACACAGCTAAAAGGCAGATGAATAAATAACCAGAAAAACAGAAGACACTGACAATCTCACAACATAAAACCAAGTTGTCTCCTGTGTCCTCGTGTTAACTGCACAACAAACTAGCAGTCTAAAAGTTTAAACATTGGGAAGCTGCATTACAAATGTATTAAAACAATTGGTCTGACATGAATCTTTATGCATGGAGATATTAAAACAAGAATATAAAAGGCAAAAGCTTTTATATATATATATATATATATATATATATATATATATATATATATATATATATATATATATATATATATATATATATATATCCACATTAGAAATAAATATGTGTATACATTATGCTTATAAAATCCTGCTGACTAATTGCATATATTCCCTGCTTAAAGTATTTCTTAAAATACCCAATTGTATTTTTGTGTACCTGGATATAATCCAGGTATTATATTAAATGTAGCACTGATAAACGGTTTATGACCAAAGCAGCAAAAGTGTCTAGTATGTGTTTTCACAATTCTCAGTACTTAAAGCTTCAATGGACAGTTTATTTGCTGTAAACTACAAATATTAAGTTATATATCTAAAAACATTTTAACATATATATTTAAAAGTACTGAATTTCAAGAACTCATCATCATCATCATGATCAGGTGCTATGCTGACTGGCATGAGCCATCATGTTCTGGCACATCTCACAATCTCCAACAGAATTATCACTTCATGTGCTGACAATTCTTCCAAACCATGTTGAAAGGCTGTCAAGAATGTATTCTCACTGTGTTCCACTGTCTTTCAATAAAACTATCCATTTGTTACATGTTCCAATTGCTCTTTTCTCCTATTGTGACCAAAAATGATGACTGCCTTTTTCTGATGTTTGTGATAAGTTGCCAATGTCTTTTAGCCTCTTTCAAAACATTCACATCATTTATTGTGGCTGTCTATATCATTTCAGCATCTTTCTGTAAAACTATTGTTCCCTGGCTTCATGGGAATGTCATCTGTTGCTCTGTAACTAACTGTCCAGAATTCACATATGTTACAATTGGTCCTATGTAATATCAACTCTCTAACTTCGAATGTCAGAGAATTATCATCATGTGGCCTACCACTGGCATCATTATTCCAGTGTATGTTCTAACACAGTTTCCATTCACTCAAACACAGTTTCCATTCACTCAAACACATACATGTTTCTGTGAAGTCTGTATGAGACAGGTCGCTTAAAAAAGTCGCTTAAAAGTCGACAGGGTCGACTTCATTGCACCAGGTTTTGTCCCATATGGCTCGGTCTCTTACCGCAGCGCGGAAAGCGTCGCACAAAGCACGAACTCCGTAGCTGTAGCGACGACCCACAGGAGTCTCTAAAAAATTTAACTCGTGAACCAAAGGACGTGGCCCAGAATCGAACCCACAACCTTCGGAGCCCGAGTTAAACAGCTTGACCACTTTGCCACGAAGACATTGACAGGGACTGTCAACACATCAACAGGACTAAATGAATATTGTTAATCACCATAGAACTGTCTCCCTGTATGCCCCCTCATAATTATTCCAGTGTATGTTCTAACATAGCATCCATTCACTCAAACACATACATGTTTCTGCAAAGTCTGTAGGAGACAGGGAAACTGTCAACACATCAACAAGACTAAATTAATATTTTTAATCACCATAGAATTGTCTAACCATGTGCCCCCTCATAATGCATTAGCAAAGATGGCTCAATGTGACCCAATTATTAGGGACATAAACGACACTAACAATGACTGACTTTATTTGGCAGTTACAATCAACATTAGTTTCACACAAGTTACCTTACACTGCTAACATGAACAAAACTATTGCTAAACAAAGCATTATAATGCAAGCACACATGTACATGCACGTGGGTGTGTCTTCTGTTGCCTTCCATCTCCCAAAGGAGCACAAGCCCTCAACCAACCCAGGTCAAGCCCTTTGTAGACTTGTTCATGATTGGCTGGATCTGACAGCTACAGTTGTCTATGGGATGAGATAGTCAGTCTCATACCAACCCTCGATAGTCACCTCTTATGTCATGTATGTTTAAACATTGTTATTATTCTTTGCTTCCCTTATGGGCCCCAGTAACAGATGGGCATCTGCGTGTGTGTGGAGAGAGAGAGAGACAGAGACAGACACAGAGAGATATGGTGCCAGAAACTGAAAGACTGAGACTGGGGGTGAGAGACAGACAGACAGAGAGATATGGAGCTAGAAACTGAAAGTCTGAAACAGACAAATATAGATACAGACAGACAGAAAAGAGACAGAAATGGAAATAAGTCACCATGTACAGAAAAATATGCACAAAAAAACAAAAACATTTACACAAAAGACTCAGAGAACTCAGACAACTACAGTTCATCTTACCTCATGCTCTTTCAAGAAATACAGAAAGATCGAAAATGCAAAATCATGAGGCAAGATATAAACTGCATAGTGTCCTTGTCCAGATATGACGTTGGAAAGAAATATGTCAGTTTGCATCTGTCTGTTGTATTGTCACACCAACTTACAAATAGTTTTAATATTGATGATTATAAGAGCATGGTTATGCATGTCAACAACAAACTGACACCTCATGTTCATACGCCTAAACAGTCATTGATGAAGCAACACAGGATAGTCTGTTGGATAATAGCGTAGTTATTGATGAAGAAACACAGCACACACTGTTGGATGATAACACAGTCATTGATGTATCAACACAGCACACACTGTTGGATGATAACACAGTCATTGATGTATCAACACAGCACAGCCTGTTGGATGATGCCACTATCATTGATGAATCAACACAGCACAGCCTGTTGGATGATACCACAGTCACTGATGAATCAACACCACAGACTGTTGAATTATTAAAGTTATAAAAGTCGCTTAAAAGTCGACAGGGTCGACTTCATTGCACCGGGTTTTATCCCATATGGTTTGGTCTCTTTCCGCAGTGTGGAAAGCGTCGCACAAAGTATGAACTCCGTAGCTCTAGCGATGACCCACAGGAGTCTCTGAAAAATTTCACTCGTGAACTGAAGGACACGGTCCAGAATCGAACCCACAACCTTTGGAGCCCAAGTCAAACGGCTTGACCACTTCGCCATGGAAACTCAGTCATTGATGAATCAACACAGTGCATAACTGCTGAAAAATTCAGCAGGATTAGAAGCTAGTGTCAGGGAACACATAAGAGGTCTGTCTCCAGTCAGTGCACCATAGGAACTGTCAGAATCCCTACCCTATTTTGACTTGCTGGGAGAGTTTTAGAAAGGCTGAAGATTAGAGGCCGTCTGCCTCAATAGCCACCACACAGTGTACAGGTTAAGATTTATATTTTGACACAGACAGATAAAAATGTTTTGCCTTACCAAGGGTTAACACCAGTCTCCTAACTGAGACAGAGGATTCCAAATGCTCAGCCACCTACACCTGTCTTTATATAACCCCCGTCTAGCCTATGTTCACAAGACATACACAACAGCTAAAGTGTCCATCTTTGTACACCCTCCAGCATGAATACACGTTAAGAAAGCAGCAGCCTGGATACCCAGTGAGGTGGATAATTCACATAACAATAAAGAAAGCCACTGAGGAAAATTCATATATACATATTTCAGTCGCTTAGAATTAAATAAAGGCAATTTAGTTGAGGAAGAAAGCAAATTATCACTCAGAATTAACATCTTAATGAAAAACACTAACAAGCAATCAACTTTAGTCACTCATTGGTAACAGCTATGTGGAAATTCTGACAGGACATTACAATTTACATGTAATTTTTTTTTTTTCAATCTAGTTGTCAATAGAGAAGATTTTTGACACCTGATTACATTTTGTACACGTTTTATGGATGCCTCCAAGCTTCAGTTAACTAGGTCAAATTAGTCTATGTGAAAACTTCATATAACTACAGTCAAGATTACATATGAAACAGTAAATCAATTGTGTGGATTTCTCCATGTCTTTAGCTATAGAGAAATACTTGATTTATGAAATAACATCACCGGATTGGATATTGTTATCTTTCTGGCGAGGAGACCTTCACAGTTACCTAACCACACATAAATACCAGATTAATTAACGCATCACGATTACAGATATTGTCTGGATGATGTAAGAAAATCCATGCATTGAGCTTACATCTAACTTTATAACTATCAATAACCTGCATATATGTGTATATAAAACATACCTCCAACATAGATTATACTAAATAAACATGTACTTGGTGATGACATATTTCAGATATGTGATTTGTATTTACATTATATATAATCAACAACCATTACTTGATCAAAGTCTATACCAAACACAAGCAGCTGTGGCAACAGTTTGTGTTCTTGCCTGCCACCTGAGTTCTCCAAGGTTCAATCCCACTTGTGGCAGGATTAGACTTATTCTGACAAATGCAGCCCTGCGGTTGACCCGGCTTCAAACAACGGGTAACTTATTTGTTTCTGGGAATGATAACCCCGCTGAGGAAAAACAATGGAAGGCCTATCAACTGACAATCCAGAGGCAGTACTTACATTTCCTTATGTTATCTTACAAGATTAAAGTGAATATTACAAAAAGTACCACGATACTGTGGCATACTGGGAGTATGGTGCTAAGATTACATTTTCCTAACCCACGGTGCCCCAGGGATGATATCAACATCACGTGGACCATCTGACCTCCCACAACATTCTATGACAACTATTTTATAGGAAGGGTTCGACCTAATACCCATGTGTTGCAAACAACATAATCCCACTTTGAGGAAGGTTTAAACCCAGGACAACCAGGAAAACAGGTAGGTGCACCAGCTACTCTACTATTGTAGATTTACGAATAATACTGTACATAAACTGAATATCTATGTACAGAGACATCTGTATTGCTGACATCTTTGTCTTGGATCCAGCATCACTTAGAGAATCGGTTCTTGCCAGGTGTCAATGACAATCAAGCATCTCTTACAATATGCTTTAAAGAAGTGCAATCGTGGTGGCATGGTGGTTAGGTTAGCAAGCCTGCTTATCAAGACAGTGGTTTAGGTTGAATTTCCAGTAGTGGCAGGAGTTTGTTCTGATCAATATATGTCTGGAGCCTACCCAACTAGTAAAATTGGTACTGGAAATTTGTCAGAAATGTCAGGAAATTATAAGGTGTTATAGAAGAGTATTAAAAATTCAATTGGACGGAAAGGAGAACAAACAGATCTATTAAAAAAGAACTCAATACTGAAAAAGATTAATGATTAAGTTAAACAATAATGAAAACATGTAAAAAGACATGACAGTCTAGAAAAGATGGTCATGGAGGGAAGTGTACTCAGGAGGTGGAGGAGAAGAAGAAGGCCACAACACAGATGGATTCAAGGTGTGACAGATAGTTTACACATGACAGCAACAAAGAAATTTCAAGACTTTGACATATGGATGCAACACAACCAAGGCAACACAATTGTTTGAATGCAAGCGTAGGCTCGACCTACCCTTACACTTAACAGAAAGTGTACATTAGAATGAGTGACGTCATCCATCTTGGGTCTAAGTAATAGATACAAGATCTGTTCCAAAATACTGGATTTTTGGTAGGGAAAAATACAATTCTCACTTAGAGATCTAAAAACCTAATCCCCTTCAAAGTACTCTCCTTAAGACTGTACATACTTCTCCCAGCTGTACCACAATCCGTTGGAAGCATTTCAGGAATGCCTCTTTGAGAATGGAGTGCAGCATGACCTTTATGCACCACATAATGTCTTCTTGTGACTCACATCAGGTCTCTTTGGCCAGTCACTCAGCTTGAAGAACAACCAAAATTCTTCAGGAGCCATATCAGGAGAGTAGGGAGCCTGACAAATCAGAGAAATATTGTGTTGGGCAAAGAAAGTTTGAATCAGATGCAAAGAATGGGCAGGTACGTTGTCTTAAAGCTACCAAGTTCCCATCACCCACAGATCCATCCATTCGCTCTTTTCACACCTGACTCAGACTTTCCTAGCCAAACACAATATTTCTCTGGTGCATCAGACTACTTGGTGATTTTAAGATATCCGTTAGCTGAAAACGCCCCTGAAACAGACTTTCTTTGAGTCACAAGAAGAAAGTGTGCTCCATTTTCAAAGAAGACTGCCTGAAATGTTTACAACAATGGCAGGAACATTGGGAGATATGTGTACAGACCTTTGAAGGGAATTAAAATTTCAGATCAACAGGTGAGCAAATGTATTTTTAAGCCGCCAAAGGTACAATACTTTATGAACAGACTTTGAAGAGGAAGCAAACTTGGTCATCCTTAGTTTTGGTAACAGCCTGATACTTCAAACCACAATAGCAATACTGCCATAGAATTACCTGTTTTGTATATTAACAGCAGATACAAATATGATAATATGAATGAAATAGGCAAAACCACAATGCAAGACACAAAAAATGACTGTGCTATAGGTAACTCTTCTAGCAAGCACATGTGTGTTGACCAAAGAAGGCTGCATCCGACATTGATGATGTGTCATGCATAGAAAACATTGCTAAATGAAATTGCTACATGAATTACCACTGCAAAAGCACGGCCAAGGTGATTTGTAAGCAGAAAGACATAAATGATAAGGAGATATTAGAATAATAATAATTATTATTATTATGAATATAATACAATCATGTACAAAAATTATAAATTAAAAAGATTGGATGCTATGATTATACATCAATTGATTTGGTATCCATTCACTTAACATGGTCAACATTTCCCTATTCTTAACTTTGAGATTTTATAAATATTCTTAAAAACTGTCAAACATGTTACCTCTGTAATTACAAGGTAGAGTCAATAACAAATCTAATCATGAAAATAACAGCATAATTATCAAAATAACCCTCTAATAAACAGCCAGTCTGATCATAACAATAAGTCACATTATCAAAATTGCTTTTAGTTTCAACAACAAATATGATCATGACTCTAACAGTGAGATTATTTAAACTGCTGTTACTATTAACAACTTTTTCAAAGATCATCACAAGCACCATAGCTTCACAGAAGTTAACATTGTCACAAAACTATCAATTTCCACAGCACAACAACTCTCCTCATGTTAACCCAGTTGTTGTGTCAAATGGACTGCTGGCTTTACTCTCAACACTCTTGTCTTTGTCAGATCAAGGGCTTTTAGTTTCCTCCTTTTTGTTCACATTCCTGGGCAACAGGGGGTTACGACAGACAATCAGGCTCAGTTTGTTGTTTGTGCCACTTATCAGCGGTACAGTCAGGCGGCATGTGAAATCTCTGGTTTTCACTTTATCCACCTGAAAGTTCACACAAAACACAGGTAAAGTTAAGTGTAAAAATGGCTGGCTGTGATGAAAATAGGGCGCAAAAAAACTGAAATTTAAATAGTACAACATTCAAGAAGACTACAAAAAGATGGTGCCAGCAAAACGCCCGAGAACGTTTTTACCCTGGAATGGGCAAAATGCTCGAAAGCGCCTGTGACTATTATGCATTGTAAAAACGCAATCTCGCGGCTTTCTGAGACTTCCGTTTGTCTACTTTCGGTAGCTTGACAATGTAGCCGCCATTTGCAAGCAAGTACTTTGAATTTTAACGGATTTTAAAAAATAGTTTTGGGGGGTTTTACGCTTTGTATTTCAAAATGGATTTTGATGATTTTTCAAGTGATAGCGGAAATTTTGCTGGGTTCAATTTAAGTGACATTGAAGGGCATGAAGTTGAATATTAATCGAAGCTAGATATCAGTGATCGGCATTAGCAGTCGTGAGTCGGACTTTAAAGAAAGTGATTCTGATTCTGAAAATGTGTTTGTAAATTGCCGTATAAATGACTGACAATCACAAACAATACATTGTATTTTGTAAATATTTGTGTTCATATGCAGATTACTGGCAACATTCATGTGAGTAAAATAATCTGCATGCTTTTTTCTTCATTTTGCTTTTTATTTCACTAAAATCTGTTGACTAACACTTTATATGTGATGTTTTCACTAACGTAACCCAAAATTTTACCAAACCTGAAAAATCTTGCCCGTTCAGGGCTTAAAAACGGACAAACGTCTGCCCTTTAAAGGATTAATTCCTGACACAATAAGCTTTCTGTTCTCTTTGCATCTTTCCTCTAATTGTAATTACTTAGACATGGAAAAAAAATTCAACCAAATGATAACAAAAATGAAGCAGAGGGAAGCGTGAGGTTTAGCTATAAAAATGCAATGAATGAAAGAAAGAGGGATAAGAAAAATTGATTGGGACTGACACAACAAATCTCACAGAGCATGAACTCCAAAGCATCCTTATTACGAAAATATGGTTATATTGAGACCAGATGGAATAATAAGAAACATGTGATGTCTCAAAAACATTCCATCACAAAAGTAGACAATCAATAATGATATCTTTAGGCTCATCAAACAATATTATCAAAGTTAACAACAAGTGCACAGAAACAAGAAGTCAAAGGCAATATGTAGTCTGTCTGCAGATTTGTAGTTGCAATGAACACATTCAAGGAGCTATGCTAGTGTAGTGGCTAGTGCACTCTCAAGATGAGATTTTTTCCAGACCACATGACTCTGAGATCAACTCAGTCTTATAAAATTGATACCACAAAATTTTCCAGGAGATATATCAGCATTCAGATACCATTTGAGTCTGATGCTGACTCCCCAAAATAGGTTACAACAGAATGGAATAGGTTCCTTTACATTTGTGTCCCAGTTTTAATCACATGAAAAGTGAGAAAATGAGATATATATGAAAACTTTTACCTGTAAAATTCTGTCCAGAGGTCTTAACCCTGCTCGTTCAGCCAGACTGCCACTTTTAATTGCATTTATATAGACTCCACGATCATACAGTCCATCAGATATAGAGAAACCAAAGTCCTCAGTTGGACAAGACTTTTCTAAAACTACTTTTTGCAACTGAACTGGCTGTGGTGTGAAAACAGTCTGAATGTGATCTTTCTTCACTTTGGTAAATTTAGGTTTGGGTTTTGGTGTTGGCTTCACAGTCTTGGGGGAGTTTGCAGATGAAGGAGACACCTTTGTATAAAGAGCACCACAAGATTTTGCTTTATCATCCTGCTGACTTGTTGATGTGTTTGTTGCTTCACTAACAGATTTATTCAGGTCCTTGAGCAGGTCTGATAAGGCTGAACTCTTAATTCCATCCACAGACTTTGAACCCAGACCCTCTACTCTGTTGGTACTTTTAGAACGTGTCTGCATGGCTGCTGCTGCTGCTACAATGTTCTCTGGGTTTGTTTTTCTATCAAGGCTCATAACACTTCTCTGCCGAAGACTGAGCCCAATCTGTTTGAGCATTTCAGAACCGGAGCCCATGTCAAACTCTTCCAGAGTTTTCACCCAGTCATCCATCTGTGTACTGCTGTTGTCAGCTTCATCACTGTCATCTTCATTCTCAGGATCCTTGCTGCTGTTGTGGAATATCAATGGAAAACAATGAACTAAACAAATGGAAATTAATACAATAAGCTGTGTTTGAAGAATCTGTTAGTTCACTCAACATGTCTTTACAATAAATATCACAGAAGAAATGAATCGTAACTTGAGCAAATGTAAGTCAACACGTCAGCAATAACTCAACAGTGAAGAAAATACTTCCACGAGTCTGGTGAATATGTTTATGAAGTCTAGAGGAGATATCTTCGCAAGTGTGGAGAATATGTTTTCGCTAGTGTGATAAACATGTCTTTGCAAGTGTGCAGAATATATTTGCGCAAGTCTGGAGAATATATTGTGAAAGGTTAGAAAAGATATCTTCACAAGTTTGATTAACATGTCTTTGCAAGTGTGGAGAACATTCTCTACCAGTGTGGAGAATATGTCTGTAAATGTTTAGAAAATGTCTTTGCAAGTATGGAGAACGTCTCTGCAAGTGTGGAGAATATGTCTATAAGTGTGGAGAACATGTCTCTGCAAGTGTGGAGAACATGTCTCTGCAAGTATGGAGAACATGTCTCTGCAAGTGTGGAGAAAATGTCTCA
Source organism: Cepaea nemoralis (assembly GCA_014155875.1). Taxonomy (NCBI): domain Eukaryota; kingdom Metazoa; phylum Mollusca; class Gastropoda; order Stylommatophora; family Helicidae; genus Cepaea; species Cepaea nemoralis. Next base: position 258,848 of record JACEFZ010027999.1, on the reverse strand, counting down.
GCCAGTGTGGAGAATATGTCTGTAAATGTTAAGAAAATGTCTTTGCAAGTATGGAGAACGTCTCTGCAAGTGTGGAGAATATGTCTATAAGTGTGGAGAACATGTCTCTGCAAGTATGGAGAACATGTCTCTGCAAGTGTGGAGAAAATGTCTCTGCCAGTGTGGAGAATATGTCTTTGCAAGTGTGGAGAACATGTCTTTTTAAGTGTGGAGAACATGTCTCTGCCAGTGTGGAGAACCATGTCTCTGCAAGTGTGGAGAACCATGTCTCTGCCTGTGTGGAGAATATGTCTCTGCCAGTATGAAGAATATGTCTTTGCAAGTGTAAAGAACATGTCTTTGTAAATGTGGAGAACATGTCTTCGCAAGTGTGGAGAACATGTCTTTGCAAGTGTGGAGAATATGTCTCTGCCAGTATGGAGAACATGTCTTTGTGAGTGTGGAGAACATGTCTCTGCTAGTGTGGAGAACATGTCTCTGCAAGTGTGGAGAATATATCTCTGCCAGTATGGAGAACATGTCTTTGTGAGTGTAGAGAACATGTCTCTGCTAGTGTGGAGAACATGTCTCTGCCAGCTGGAGAACATGTCTCTGCAAGTGTGGAGAATATGTCTCTGCCAGTATGGAGAACATGTCTTTGTGAGTGTGGAGAACATGTCTCTGCCAGGTAGAGAACATGTCTCTGCAAGTGTGGAGAACCATGTCTCTGTCAGTGTGGAGAATATGTCTCTGCCAGTATGAAGAATATGTCTTTGCAAGTGTAAAGAACATGTCTTTGTAAATGTGGAGAACATGTCTTTGCAAGTGTGGAGAACATGTCTTTGTGAGTGTAGAGAACATGTCTTTGTGAGTGTGGAGAACATGTCTTTGTGAGTGTGGAGAACATGTCTTTGTGAGTGTGGAGAACATGTCTTTGTGAGTGTGGAGAACATGTCTTTGTGAGTATGGAGAACATGTCTTTGTGAGTGTGGAGAACATGTCTCTGTCAGTGTAGAGAACATGTCTTTGTAAGTGTAGAGAACATGTCTTTGCAAATGTGGAGAATATGTCTTGGCAAGTGTGGAGAACATATTTACGCAAATCTGGAGAATAAAACTGTGAAAGGTTAGAGACGATATCCTTGCAAGTTGGAAGAACATGTCTATGAAAGTCTGGTGAATATATATCCCTGATGTCTATAAAAACATGCCTTTGTCAAGTCTGGAAAAATATTTCTATGCAAGTCTGAAGAATATATTCTTGCAACTCTTAAGCCTTCAGTGTGTGAATTATCTAAGCTTGGATCTTAACCCTTTTACCGTGGAAAAAAAAAATTTTTTTTGTTATGCAAACTGTGTATTTTTTTTCTTTCATAATTTGATATGTTATGTTGTCCTGGCAAAATAAAATGTTTTTTTAAGTGAAAATGAGTTGTCTTTTAGAAATTGTGAGGAAAATAAGAAATGTTCTGTACTAAATGCTTATTCATGTTTTGAAACTGTTGAGAGATCTCGTTGTTTTCACCTTGAAGTTGCTTTCATCGTTTGACTCCTGTTCACTTCCTGAGTTAAGAATGTTTAACAGGCAACTATACGACACGGTTGCCACAGACCCCTCTGAGGTGGATGGCCCTAATGGTGGGCGACTCTGCCAAAATAGACTGAATTCTCCTGCAAGTTCTATTACTAACCAAACCACAGTAGTCCTACCTTGCACTCTGTGTATGAATCTTAATGTTGAAGCATTACATGAGATCACTCAATCTGTTAATTTTTACTTTTAACTATTATGCTGGTGGTAGCTTGGGAGGGGGGAAGGGGGGGGGGGGGGGGGGGGCTTGTGTAATAGTTTATCACACACAGTTATACAAGATTCTTTTCCTTCTTTCTTGCTCCGCTATTGCCTGCCTGATTATGCATGCCCAACCTCATCATTTATTTGTATAAGATTGACTCCCTCTACACAAATCTCATCCCAGGCAGCAGGCTCCATCTACCAGTGTGTAAGTTTACTTCACTAACAATTGTTGCCAGAGCTGTGACATTGCAGCCTACTCTGTGAGAATTCCAATGACCATGAGATTTTTAATGTGCACAACTTTTGCATGCCTACAAGACCTCCTGTTTTCTGCCTTTATGTCAGAAGGTTAGTTATTCAATCACTACTCATGTGATGCATTAGAAACCAATGGTTCTTGTAAACATATCCTGCCCTATCGTGGGTTTCAAACCCGCAACTTTTGAGCCTCAGGTGGACACCATAACCTCTCAGCCATGCTGCCTGTCCCTGATCCATGATTCAATCCCCACGACTGGAATTGTTTCCAAAGTTTGATGCTTACACGGCCTCATAAATTAGTACCAGAAAATTGTAGGTATTTTTGTAGGGACGACAATCAGTGAGGAAGAGACCTGGCCACCCAATCTAATTATGCCTTGACCTAGTGTATATGAAGTATTAGCACTTCAAAAACTAAAATGCTTCAGTGGTTGGAAATCATAAAGAGTAAACCATGTAAGCCACTGCACTGAAAAAAAACTTTAAATTATAAAACCTACCCACAACAGAAGAAGGGAGATATGGTAGCATTACTCAGGTGCTTACCAAGTGGTCCTAGGTGAAATCATGCTCAAGGCCAGACTTTTTTTTAACTGGTTGACCCAATCTCATAAAATAAAAAGGACCCTTTCACAGACCTTAAGCATGGGGCATATGGTGCTAGACCCATTTTTATAGACCAATATTTACTCAGTGGGTCATGTGATCAATATCATGATGGCCACCTTTACTTCCTATGAGATATCTTGGTACCTATTTTAGGCTGGATCACCCTGAGATTTGTTTTATTAGTCCCTGCCTTGATGGGGAATCGAACACATGACCACTGTGTGCACATACATGCATGTATGTGTGTAGAAAAAGACACCCACCTGTATGCATAGACACATACAATGGCTTTGACCGTTACATTTTTTTTATCTCACTAGAATATGTATGTGTAGTATCTTAAAAGTCGAATGTGTTAATTCAAAGGTAGATATCACAGCTTCTTTGTAAATGGACACAACATGATCAACTTTCTAATGAGGATAAACAGGGGAAAGAATATGCCAGACATGAACATGACTGCCGTTTACTTGTCTATTTTATTGTATGTGATATGAGCTAGCTGCATGTCCTTTATGGGACTTCATAGTCAATCCCAGCTTTTTAGCTGATTATGATTTACTAGGTAATTTTTATGTTCAGTAGTTTGCCACTGCTTTCTGAACAATATAGGCATGGCAGTCTACTTCTGAATCGTCTGCAGCTGATTTCAAACCCCCAACTCAGTATGTCAGGGAGTTGTAAAAGGTGTTCACTGTCCCTCAACCACAGTGTCATTTGTGACATAACATGTTAAATACTGAATTTGTACAAGAATTCCTTATCAATAAGACATTAGGTGTAGCATGAACAGATGTTCATTTTGCAAGTGTGGCCCACAGCAAATCTTCACAGTGACATTCCAATAGATGATACAATGTCAATCATCACACTCACCTATTCTCAGAGTCGTTATCCCAGGCTTGAGGGCTGAGGCCTCTAGAATCATGAACAAAGTTTGATGAACTGAGCATGTTCTTCTGCTGGCCACCTAAAACAAACACCAACACCAGCATATTAATTTTTTCAGTCCCAGGAAATGCGTGATTGGTTCGTCCCCATGTGTCCTAAACATTGCATCATATATCTTCTGACATTTTACTTGTGGAGTAGTATGGCTCTTCGCTGGCTGTTGAACGAGGGGACTGAGCACGTATGGGAATGTCCTGAGTGCAATGATGTCAGTTCTTAACTCAACTCAACTTAACAACTCAACTTTACTTGTGGTCAAAGCATAATAAAGAAATCTGGCTAGCCTAGTGGTGACTTTCATTCTCTGTATTTTCCTACCACACATGTGGCAGTTTGGTTTTGTGGGATGAAGAATTTTGTGAGACACCTGAACTTAAACAGTTAAGACAATTGATGTAAGCAATTAATGGCTTTTAGTGGCATGACCATGTGTTTTTTGCAAGGCCTTAGTGTTGGTGGAATAGACAGTGGCAGACCACGAGAAATTATACTGGATGGCCTAGGGTGGTGGTATGGAGGAATAACAACAAGAAAATTGATCCACACGACCAAGCATCGAGATATGTGGAGATATATAATGGCTATGTTGTTTCGCAGGACACAGGATGATGATGATGATGTGTTAATGTTATACAGTGCATTGTATGGATCTATAAGAAATATAGAGTTCACTTTTTTTTAAAATCTTGAATGTGTCTTTCTGTTAGGTGATGGCTTGAGATATTTATTTAGTCATTTCCCAAACTGAATCTGCTATAGTCAAAATCAGTGTTTTTACACACTTAACATCTAACAATATATAATCTTTTTGCTTAGTTTGTATTTTCAATAATTCAGCAGCAAGTTTTGAAAACACATTTCTTTATTGTAGAAGTCATCATATTAGCATATTTAATAACATGTATGAAAACGAAGAAATCATCAAAATGAGCTTTTGACAAGGTAGGCCAGGAATTGTGTCACAGTGATTAAACATTAGTAAGACACAAAAAATAAACATTGAACAGTATTGTTCACATACTTTAAAAAACATGCACAGCATATGGTAATCTATGAATCTGAAATAGAACATTAACAACGTCAATGACATGGAGCAAAAAATTATTATATCTGGGGGGAATATGACAACATGAAAGGGAAAATTAAATGTACCGTATTAACAAAATGGGGAAAACTAACAGATAACACATTCATCACTAATTTCTGGTTTAATAAAACTAAACAGGTGTGTTGATATCTTTATCAGATGAAGACATCTTATGCAATAAACCCATCACTGGAGGTTAGAAAGGTCATTCTTGTATGTCACACAGAACCTGTTTTAATATAAGGCTGTGAGTCCTGGACAATTAATAAACAAGCAACAAACAAAAACACTCCCTCCAAGATGTGACTTTATAGAAGAACACTGACAAATCACTGAACTACCAACCAACATCAGCAATCTAAATGTTCTGAAAGGGGCTAAGATACAAAAACGACTTATCACAAACATCAGGAACTGGCAGTCGTCATTTTTTGTAGCCATTTTACAAGAAGAGAAAAACTGGAACATGTTGTGACAACTGAGAGGATTTGTGAAAAGAAATGGATGACAATGAGAGACAATTTTTGAGTGCCTTTTGTCATGGCATGGAAAAGTGTAAGCACATGAACTGAAACAAGTTATTGAAGATCGCAAGTTGTGGACAAGCATGATTACCAAAGCCACTCAGCATGGCACTTGATGATGATGGTTTCTGATCAACACATTTTGACAATTACTGTATTCATAAAGAAATTATGGATATAGAGTCATTAAAACACAATGGTCAGCCTGCTTACTTGCCAACACAATGGCTGTGGGTTAAATCACAAAAGTTGGAGAGATTTCACACTCTTGCAGGCAGTCTTACCCCAGGGACAAACCAGCTCACAAAACAGGTGACAGATTTTTCTGCACATTATCTTTCTGTATTATCTCAAGTTTTGTATACCTGTTACAACTGTGGATATAGTCTATTCATTTGTTATTGCATCTGATTCTCCCGGGTATAGTGGCAAACACCAAGCTAGATTTGAGAATATGCGACTCAACCCAGGAACTGAGTGAGAAATTCACCAATACTGATACAGAATAGGTATAATACTATAGAAAAGATAAGTAGTATGGATTTTTTTTTTTTTTTTGCATATTCCTTACAGGACGTTGCAGTCAACATCAGCATTTTTCAGCTGCTGTTGATGTACTAGGCAAGATTACGCCCAGTAGTTTGCCCTGCTTTCTGAGCGACCGGCTCACATACCCCCGCAAGTTACCAACGCGGCAAGAAGTATGGATTAACAATGGAAAGTGCTAATGGAGCCAATATAAGAGTCAAAACAATTAATACCATAACCAAAGAAGAAATAGACGACAGAGGAAAATCTACAAATAATGCATATTAGAAGAAAAGTAAACAAAATCAAGATGAATATAAAAGAACACATGGAGAAATAGTATGAAATTGTAAGGCAGAAAAAGAACAGTGGCTAAATAGTCAGTGCAAGGAACTTGAGGTGCAAAAGAAAGACATAATATATATGTGTAAAAAAATACAGGAACTTTCAGACATTAGAAAACATGCAGCAACCAGTTGTTTGAAAACAAAAGAAGGTAAAATATTAATGGTCAAGGATAAGGTAATTGAAAGATAAACAGGTTACATAAAAGACATATACGATGATGATGGCAGAATAACAAACACTCAGAACAAATATAAAGGACCACCAATACTGAAAGCAGAAGTATAAGATTATATACAACACATGAGGAAAGGTAAATCACAGAGGTCAGATAAATATCACTGTCAAATAAAAAAAAAAGGTCACCAATGAACATCACAGTAAACAGGGAGATACTAGAACAAATAACAAGTTTCTCCTATCTTGGGCATGTAATAACAGATGATGGCAGAAGTGAAATAGAAATCAAAACGAGAATAGGAATGGCCAAAAATGCTTCCAACAGTATGAAATCAATATTAACATTTAGAGAGATTAACAATGCATTAAAAATGAGAACTGTCAAATATTACGTACATTCAACACTATAGTGTGGTGCAGAAGCCTGGATATTGAACAAGCAACTAGAAAGTCGAATAGATGCCCTGGAGATGTGGATATACAGAAGAATATGTCGTATTTCATGGAAACAGAAACAAGTTGAGTTGAGTTAAGAACCGACATACTGCACTCAGGACATTCCCATACGTGCTCCGTCCCCTCGTTCAACAGCCAGTGAAGAGTCATACGACTAATCGTTCCCACCGCTATCTGATTAAAATTTCTCCTGGTCTTCCCTCTCAGTTTTGAGATTCTTCCAGAACCCCTGCTGATCCCCAGCAATATCATTCTTTCCACACATGGGTTCTCAATCTATTCCTCCGCCTTCTCCACCTGGTCCCACAAGCGCACAACCACCTCCCCCTTGTCCATAGGCAAACTACCACCAAGAGGTGCATTTCCTGCTAGCCTATCAGCCTGTTCATTCCCCCGTGCAGCTGTTACTGCCTCCACCTCCAATCTCATGCTGGAGGTCGTAGTCTCATATGCCAGACTCTCCTTTTTCAAGACTCGTCCATTAGCCTTTGCAATAAAGCCCCAGCCACTACGTCTGTTTCTCACCACTGACCCATCGGTGTAGATGACAATGTCACCTTGATGTGTGTTGCTCTGTATCAGCTGTTGCACTTCAAACTCAGTGCAGCCCACTGCCCATTCTCTGCACTCAAGACCCAGTGTTATTATTACATTGTGCCAGTCCGTGATGTCTTCTGGACCTTCAACCCACTCTCTTTCATGATTGATGGTCTCTAGATCACACACCTGACGTATAAAAAGTTCCGCCTGTGTCATCCAGGACCTGCCTCGTCTTAGTCTATGACCCTTGATCATATTCATTGCTGCATGCAGCGGGTGATCCCTATCTGTGACAACTCTTAGGTACCATTTGGCCTGAAGGACCCTATGCCTATCTGTCATTATTGGTAGCGCCAGGATATGCCTCATGCATATAATTGGTGTGTCCTTTGTGCACCCCAGGATTAACCGCATGGCAGCATTCTGTATGCGCTCCAACCTTTCAAGCTGGCTCTTTGAACAGAAACAATCAAATACAGAAGTTCTAGAAGAACTGGGAATGAAAAGAGAGTTGATGAAAGAAATAAAAAAGAGGCAAGTTAAATATTTTGGCCATGTTAAAAGACATAACACTCTTATAAAAAACCATACTGGAGGGCAGGGTTGAGGGCAAGCGAGCACAAGGTAGACAACGATACAAGTGGGAAGATAACATCAAGAGATAGACGAACTTCAGTCTGAGAAAATGTACAGTCAAGTCGAGAGACAGACAGTGTTGGAGATCCATTTCAACCAACCTTCAATGTGGAGACGGCACCTGATTGATTAAATGATAGGTGAATAGGGTATAGAAGTGATAACAAAATTGTTGAATGGCCCCTCCTACAACAGTAGATGTATACCTGATGATCTCTTGAAATCTATTGTCATAGCTCGACCAAAGAAATCTGGTGCAACAGATTGTGAAGAACACCACACAATTAGTTTAATGAGTCAGGACCAGAATTATAACAAGAAGAATGAGAAGTAAAATAAAATCAGAAATTGGAGATGAGCAGCATGAATTTGTGGAAGGTAAAGTTACAAATGATGTCGTATACATCTTGAGAACATTAATAGAAAGAGTGATTGAAATGAGCATAGAAATGAAACAGAGATCTATATTTGTATTTTATTGATTTAACTAAAGCATTTGAAAAGGTGAGACATGCAGAAATGGTTACAATGTTGACAAATTTAAACACTGATTGTACAGATCTGAGAATAATTAACAAAATATATATTGATAACAAAAAACACCCATAAGAAATTACCAACAAACTGGAACCTTTCAACACATTAAACGAGGTATTTGGTTGTATACTACCACCCAATCAGTTTAATTTGTAGAATAAAATGACAGAGAGATCCATACAAGACATGACAGGAATATCAGTTGGCCGGCATCATGTCAACAACATGTGAAATGCTGATGATACTCTTTCGAGTGCTGAAAAAAGAAATGCAGTTGCAAGAAATGATAGATGCAATAGCAACAGAAATTGAAAACAAAGGTCTTAGTCTGACTAACAGAATTTTTAAAATGTCTTCCCAAATGCAACATCAAAGTAAATTAAGCTAGACTGAAACATGCAACTGTATTTATTATTTTAGAACCTTAATAATAGCAGATGGAAGATATAGAAGTTAAATGTGGAATAACCAAAGCAAAAACGGCATCTCAAAGGATTAAGAGTAATTCTACGCAATATATCTTTGACAATCAAGGTGAAAAAGTGTTCTTAAGAGTTATATCCAGCCAATCCTGATGTACACATGAGAATCATGGACAATTAGCTGACAAGTGAGGAATTTTATGGAAGCTGCGGGGATGTGGTTTTATAGAAGAATGATAAGAACAACATGGACGGATAAAACAGCCAAACAAAGATATCTTGAAATAAGTTAACTTTGAAATAAGTGAACTTTGAAATAAGTGAACTTTGAAATAAATTAACTTTGACATAAGTGAACTTTGAAATAAGTGACCTTTGAAATAAGTGAACTTTGAAATAAGTGAACTTTGAAATAAGTTAACTTTGAAATAAGTGAACTTTGAAATAAGTTAACTCACATAGAGAACTGGCTACTCGCCTCAGAAAAAGATGGTGCACATCCTTTGGGCACATTGTGAGAACGGGAAAGCTGGGGTACATCGTGACAAGTGGAAAGTTGCAAGGGAAGGCATAAAGGGGGGAGACCAAAAGAGAAAATATTAGACAAGTTAACATCAAGTCATGGAGACACACTATTATCAGAAATTATCAGCAGTACCCGGGAGAGAATGCTGTGGACAGGCAAGATGACCAACACCACGTGGCATGGACTAATGAAGACAAATAAGGTTGTGTGGTCTAGGCAATATAGCATAATGTAGCTTTGAATCCTTGCTGAACCCCGGCCACTTTGTAACCTCCAAGGGGAAGACTAGACTTTATATATATATATATGAGATGTTAGTGTTGTATACCGTCTTTTCATCCAATCATGGCACAATAAGAATATCGTGTTAGAACCCTATTTGAAATAATGAGGATAAAGTGCTAGGTCAGTATTTAGCATGCTGGGGATATAGTTCTAGGCGTATATATAGTACAGTGGTGGTAGGTCTATATTTAGCTATATATAGTACAGTGGTGGTAGGTCTATATTTAGCTATATATAGTACAGTGGTGGTAGGTCTATATTTAGCTATATATAGTACAGTGGTGGTAGGTCTATATTTAGCTATATATAGTACAGTGGTGGTAGGTCTATATTTAGCTATATATAGTAGTGGTGGTAGGTCTATATTTAGCTATATATATATAGTACAGTGGTGGTAGGTCTATATTTAGCTATATAAAGTACAGTGGTGGTAGGTCTATATTTAGCTATATAAAGTACAGTGGTGGTAGGTCTATATTTAGCTATATAAAGTACAGTGGTGGTAGGTCTATATTTAGCTATATATAGTACAGTGGTGGTAGGTCTATATTTAGCTATATAAAGTACAGTGGTGGTAGGCCTATATTTAGCTATATATAGTACAGTGGTGGTAGGTCTATATTTAGCTATATATAGTACAGTGGTGGTAGGTCTATATTTAGCTATATATAGTACAGTGGTGGTAGGTCTATATTTAGCTATATATAGTACAGTGGTGGTAGGTCTATATTTAGCTATATATAGTACAGTGGTGGTAGGTCTATATTTAGCTATATATAGTACAGTGGTGGTAGGTCTATATTTAGGTTCTAGAGAAGATAGTCGCTGTCAAGCTACAAGAGTTTTTGGAAAGGGGGAAGCTTCTTCCAAGAGGCCTGGGGAGCTACAGGCCAGGAAAAGATACCTGGTCAAATGCAGCCACTTTTGCCTTTTGACGTTTATGAGGGGTTCCAGAGTAAACAGGAAACGATGGCGGCTGCGCTTGATCTTGAGGATGCGTACAATAGAGTTCGATATGATATTTTGATGACCGCACTGATGGAGAAGGGGGTCAATCCCTGGTTGGTGAACTGGATAGCAGCCGTCCTGCATTCTCATCGGGTTGCTCTCCGTCTGGGTGCATGGACCTCAGAGCCACATATTTTAACCCCGGGACTGCCACAGGGATCTGCAGTCTCACTGGTGCTCTTTAACGTATATACGAGCAAGATTGCAAACCTAGAAGCACCAAGGGTTGAAAGAATACTAACATTTGCAGATGAGATTCTTGCATATAGGCAGGGGAGAGATAGGGAGCAAACAGCCCAGGAGCTACAGGCGACAGTAGACAAAGTGATTGACTGGTGCACTGAAATGAGTGCTGTCATCCACCCGGAAAAAAGCGGCTGTTTTGTGGTGCTCTCTGGACAACAGGATTGTGAGAGGTGATGTCCCAAGCCTCGCGATAGATGGTAGAAATGTCAGCAGAGAGAACAAACTGAAGTATCTGGGGATCACGTTTGACAGGAGCCTATCCTTCAAGGACCATGTGGAGACGGTTGTGACAAGATCTCAAAAGGGACTCAGTGCACTTAAAACTATGGCTGCAATGGACACAGAGCAGAGAATGCTTTTCACATTATACCAGCACTTGATCCTCTCAGTAATTGATTATGGATTAGGACTGCTCACTGTCTCAGAGTCAGCTGGTGAAGTTAGAGCGCATACAGAACGAAGCTATGCGGGTCATTCTGGAATGCACCAGAGACACCCCAACTGTGTGTATGCGTTACATCCTTGATCTGCCGACTGTTGCTGGTAGGCTCAAGGTGATGCAAGCGAAGGCATACCTCAGAGTAGTTGCAGACACAGACCATCCACTGCATGAGGCGCTGGACGCAGTTAAAGGTCAATGACTGATAAGAGGGAAATCATGGATGGCTCAGGCGGAGGATACGATCAGCAGGTGTGCCCCTTGGAGAACATTAGGCGAGGAGAGGAGTGGGTCAGGAGCAGTCAGACTTGTGCAGAGTTATAATCACATTAAGCCGGGAGTGCAGGGAGTGGCCAGCAGGGGCCACGGAGTGGAAATCCAGCAACTAATTCAGGACAATGCTCACACTGGTGATGTGATTATCTACACAGATGGTTCGGTGTCAAGAGGTGAGAGAAGTGGCTGGGGGTTCATAGCCAAAGCTTATGGTCGATGTTTGGTGCAGGAGAGCCTGGCATATGATACCACAACATCCAGCTTAAGAATGGAGGTGGAGGCAGTCACTGCAGCTCTCCGCTGGATGGAGAATACGACACACACACACACATCGTGATTATAACTGACTCAGAAAGCATGCTGACAAGGGTGAGGACGGGCAGGCTTCGTGCGGAGTGGCTTGCTTCGCTTCGGAGGTCACGGGTGACAAGCATCGCCTGGATCTTTTCTCCGGGGCATGCCTGTGTGCTGGAAAATGAACAGGCGGACAGATTGGCTGGCTCTGCAGAACTTGGTGGAGTATTGATACATGACAAGGCAGACATGGTTGAGGCCTTGTGGGAGCACGTGTACACCTCGGAGGAGCAAATGGATTACCATGGTCTGGCAAGAATGAGACAGCGAGGAGTGACGAGGGGATCTGGCCGACGCTCAACGCTCAGAGGAAATGCAAGACGGACATATAATCAGATTGCTACTGGTACTATTGGTGTTGGAACGCTTCGGGACGGATGGATGAGGATGGAGCGCTTATGGGAATGCCTTGAATACTGTGATTTCAATTCCTAAATCAATCAATCAATCTATTTAGCTTACTGGGGATATGGTTCTAGGCCTACATTTCGTACAGTGGTGCTAGGTCTATATTTAGCTTACTGGGAATATGGTTCTAGGCCTATATTTAGTACAGTGGTGCTAGGTCTATATTTAGCTTACTGGGAATATGGTTCTTCTTCTTCTTCGTTCATCCGGAGTTTTTTTTCCGGATGTGATTGCGTTGTGCCTGTTTACAGCAGAGCTGCGTTCTTGCGCCGTTAGGCCGACACATCCGACTTCTGCGGGCATTTGTTGACCGGGTTAACCTTCCCGGGGGGAATATGGTTCTAGGCCTACATTTCGTACAGTGGTGCTAGGTCTATATTTAGCTTACTGGGGATATAGTTCTAAGCCTATATTTAGTACAGTGGTGCTAGGTCTATATTTAGCTTACTGGGGATATAGTTCTAAGCCTATATTTAGTACAGTGGTGCTAGGTCTATATTTAGCTTACTGGGGATATAGTTCTAAGCCTATATTTAGTACAGTGGTGCTAGGTCTATATTTAGCTTACTGGGGATATAGTTCTAAGCCTATATTTAGTACAGTGGTGCTAGGTCTATATTTAGCTTACTGGGGATATAGTTCTAAGCCTATATTTATTACAGTGGTGCTAGGTCTAAGCTATAGTAAAGCTATAAGCTATAGTAAATAATAAATGGAGTAAACTTAAGGAAACTATTTATAAAACAGCGGTAGGGGTTTACGGCACTGTGGATCATAAGAGGCAGGACTGGTTTGCGGCAAACAGCCAGATACTGCAGCCCTTGATTGATAAAAAGAAGATAGCTCTCTTAAGAAACAAGGAAAGACCAACACGTAACACTCTGAGTGAGCTGAAGCAAGCGAGGAAGGATGTACAAAAGGCTGCCAGGCAGTGTGCGAATGACTATTGGATCAAGTTATGTGAGTCCATTCAAATCGCAAGTGATAAGGGAAACATCAGAAGCATGTATGAAGGGATAAAGAAAGCCTGTGGTCCAATGATCAAAAGAAGTGCACCGCTGAAAACCTTGACTGGAGAAATCATCACTGATAAGAAACAGCAGATGGATAGATGGGTCGAGCACTATTTAGAGCTTTACTCAAGTGAGACCAAGCTGGCGGATGATACCCTCAACGCCATAGAGGCCCTGCCAACTCTTGACCACCTGGACACACTTCCCACTATAACAGAAGTTAAGTGTGCTATAAATGAGCTTGCATCTAGCAAGGCTCCAGGTAAGGATGGGATTCCAATAGAGGTGATCAGGAGTGGGCAAGACACCCTCGCTCTACAGATCCACCAGCTAATAGAGCTATGCTGGCAAGAAGGACAAGTCCCACAGGATTCAAACATCATAACGCTGTACAAGAACAAGGGAGATCGGAGCGACTGCAACAACTATAGGGGTATCTCACTTCTGTGTATTGTTGGGAAAGTATTTGCCAGAATTGTCCTGTGCAGACTTCAAGTCCTGGGAGATCAAGTCTACCCCGAATCACAGTGCGGCTTCCGTCAGAACCGGTCTACCATTGATATGATATTCTCATTGCGACAGATGCAAGAAAAATGCCGGGAACAAAATCAGCCACTGTTTATTGCCTTCATCGACCTCACAAAGGCATTCGATTTGGTCAGTCGTGAGGGTCTGTTCAAAGCACTAAAGAAGATTGGCTGTCCACCAACTCTTCTGTCCATTGTGGAATCGTTCCACACAGGCATGAAGGGTATAATCAAGTTTGATGGCTCAACTTCAGAAGAGTTTGAAATCAAGAGTGGAGTTAAGCAAGGTTGTGTACTAGCCCCCACCCTCTTTGGGATATACTTTTCACTTCTACTGAAATATGCCTTTCGTGATCAGGATGACGGTATATACATTCACTCACGCTCAGATGGTGGCCTCTATAATGCTCAGAGATTGAAGGCCAAGACCAAAATTAGCAGGGTACTAATCAGAGAGTTGCTTTTTGCGGATGATGCTGCGATTACGACCCACTCTGAGGAAGAATTACAACATCTACTATCTGCATTCTCCAATGCTTGTTCTGAATTTGGTTTAACAATTAACAAAAAGAAGACACAGATTATGTCACAAGGTGCACATGGTGTACCATCAATCTTTATTGACGACGCCGAACTGGAGATAATAGACCATTTTACATATCTTGGATCAGAGGTAAATAGCAAATTATCCCTCGATCAGGAAATCAATATCAGGATTGGCAAGGCAGCAACAACAATGAACATGTTAGCAAAAAGAGTCGGAGAGAACAGGAAGCTTACTGCCAAAACAAAAGTCCTCGTCTACCAAGCCTGTGTCCTTAGTACTCTTCTTTATGGCAATGAAACCTGGACAACTTACTCACGCCAAGAGAAATGTTTAAACAGCTTTCATATGCGGTGTCTGCGAAGAATACTTGGTATTAAGTGGCAAGACAAAATCACAAATACTGAAGTATTGGAAAGATCAGGTTGTGTGACGGTGTATTCCATGCTCAGTCTTCGTAGACTTAGATGGATAGGACACGTTAGGAGGATGGATGATGGTAGAATACCAAAGGACATCTTTTTTGGTGAATTACAGACGGGTAGGAGATCTCAGGGTCGGCCTCTACTACGATACAAAGATGTGTGTAAGCGGGACATGATTGATACAGGCATTGATAATGCACAATGGGAGCGCGTCGCCGCTGAACGTGTTGCATGGAGGGCAATTATCAGAAATGGAATAAAGACAAAGGAGAAAATGATTGCAGATAAAGCACACACAGAGCGTGAGAGACGTAAGATGGTGCAAATGACCATGTTTTCACATGCACCTACTGTGGGCAAACATTTGCAGCAAGAATTGGCCTTACCAGTCACACTCGCCACCGCCATGGATCGTAGTTATTGCCATATGACAGTTATTAAGCCTTTTTGAAGCACAATGTACCAAACTATCGTCTGTCAAGACGGAAAGGTGCCAAAGAAGATAGCTAGGTCTATATTTAGCTTACTGGGGATATGGTTCTAAGCCTATATTTAGTACAGTGGTGCTAGGTCTATATTTAGCTTACTGGGGATATAGTTCTAAGCCTATATTTAGTACAGTGGTGCTAGGTCTATATTTAGCTTACTGGGGATATAGTTCTAAGCCTATATTTAGTACAGTGGTGCTAGGTCTATATTTAGCTTACTGGGGATATAGTTCTAAGCCTATATTTAGTACAGTGGTGCTAGGTCTATATTTAGCTTCCTGGGGATATAGTTCTAAGCCTATATTTAGTACAGTGGTGCTAGGTCTATATTTAGCTTACTGGGGATATAGTTCTAAGCCTATATTTAGTACAGTGGTGCTAGGTCTATATTTAGCTTACTGGGGATATAGTTCTAAGCCTATATTTAGTACAGTGTTGCTAGGTCTATATTTAGCTTACTGGGGATATAGTTCTAAGCCTATATTTAGTACAGTGGTGCTAGGTCTATATTTAGCTTACTGGGGATATAGTTCTAAGCCTATATTTAGTACTGTGGTGCTAGGTCTATATTTAGCTTACTGGGGATATTTTACTAGGTCCATATTTTCTTGTCCAACCAACACACAACAAGTGATGTGGTCAGTAACATGCCTAGTCACTTTAATCACCAGAAAATTTCCTGGGTTTCATTTTATGAGGCATGGCGTGCTTGTTGGTGTAATCGTTAGGAGCTTGCATTGATAATTTCATGAACATGGCTGGTAATACCTGCGCTCGCTGCCTGATAAGAGAGGGAAAGACTGGCTGCCTATCCTTCTGTGTCAAACTGTGCAGCATCTTCTCCCTTGGTCTCCATTATAAAGATAATGTACTATTATTGACCAGTTGCACATTCCAATACAAAGTTAAACAGAACATTAATGCCATTACCTGTGCTATGAGGCACTGCCAGCACCATTGCTCCATTACAGTTATGGTGAGCACTGCCAATAGCAGCAATGTCGTGAGCTGAACTGTCCCAGGACTCCAGGGCACTGTCCACACTAGGGATGGTAGTGGAGGGTTTACCACTGTGTCCTAAGATGAACTAAAGGTGAAAATAAGTATTAGAGATGCAGCCTTAAAGGATACCCAATGTTCAAGAATGTATGTTATGCAAATTCTAGAATGTGACATTCTATTACTTGTTTAACATAGCTTATTTTAGAAATGATGATGTGATTTTAATCAATAAAGTATGTCATAATAATGGTATGATTTAATCTATGAGGTATATTACTATAATGCTTTGATTTAATCTATGAGGTATATCACCATAATGTGATTTAATCTATGAGATATATCATCATAATGTGATTTAATCTATGAGGTATATCATCATAATTTGATTTAATCTATGAGACATATCACCATAATGTGATTTAATCTATGAGGTATATCACCATAATTTGATTTAATCTATGAGACATATCATCATAATGTGATTTAATCTATGAGGTATATCACCATAATTTGATTTAATCTATGAGACATATCATCATAATGGGATTTAATCTGTGAGACATGTCATCATAATGTGATTTAATCTATGAGGTATATCACCATAATTTGATTTAATCTATGAGACATATCATCATAATGGGATTTAATCTGTGAGACATGTCATCATAATGTGATTTAATCTATGAAGTATATCACCATAATTTGATTTAATCTATGAGACATATCATCATAATGTGATTTAATCTATGAGACATATCTATGAGGTATATCACCATAATTTGATTTAATCTATGAGACATATCATCATAATGTGATTTAATCTATGAGGTATATCACCATAATTTGATTTAATCTATGAGACATATCATCATAATGGGATTTAATCTGTGAGACATGTCATCATAATGTGATTTAATCTATGAGGTATATCACCATAATTTGATTTAATCTATGAGACATATCATCATAATGGGATTTAATCTGTGAGACATGTCATCATAATGTGATTTAATCTATGAAGTATATCACCATAATTTGATTTAATCTATGAGACATATCATCATAATGTGATTTAATCTATGAGACATATCATCATAATGTAATTTAATCAATGAAAGATATCATCATAATGTGATTTAATCTATGACGTATATCACCATAATTTGATTTAATCTATGAGACATATCATCATAATGTGATTTAATCTATGAAGTATATCACCATAATTTGATTTAATCTATGAGACATATCATCATAATGTGATTTAATCTGTGAGACATGTCATCATAATTTGATTTAATCTGCGAGACATGTCATCATAATGTGATTTAATCTGTGAGGTATATCACCATAATGTGATTTAATCTATGAGACGTTTCATCATAATGTGATTTAATCTATTAGACATATCACAATGATGTGATTTAATCTTTATCAGGAATATCATAAAAATTCTGTGATCTAATATATGATCTAGTAATGTAAAGCAAGTCACATAATAGATACTACCCTTGGACTGCCAAGTATTATGTTTTCATATTCTAAGCAACAGCATGATGAGGTGAGGTGTCCATTTACTTTCCTTTCAATGTCATGTCTTCCCAAACAATTCACAGAAAATTGTGAAAAGTATCAAGTACACATTTTATGAGGCTGGACAGACTCCCCAGAGCTGTACTTGTTGGGGAAAATCCTACCACTGCTTTGGGGGGGGGGGGGGGGGGGGGGGGGGGGGGGGGGGGGGGGGGGGTTGTTGTGTGTGTGTGTGTGTGGGGGGGGGGGGGTGTGTGGGTGGTGTGTGTCAGTCAAACCTGGACCACTGCCTTGGTAAGAATGAGCACAACCCACTATGTTGTTGTGGCTCTTATATTGACCCTAGCATCATATTGTTGTAATCTAGTATATTAGAATGCCAATCATTATAACTGCAGAAGCATAATCCTCAATGCCAGCCTGCAAAGCATGTTATGATTATTATTTTTTTTTTTTGCATACCCCTTACAGGACGTTGCAGTCAACATCAGCATTTTTCAGCTGCTGTTGATGTACTAGGTAAGATTACGGCCCATACAAATGCATGTGCATACATGCGCACATCACTCATGCTCACATGCACACACACACAGACACAGAGAGAAAGAGCACACTTACGGGTGAGACATGCAAGAAGCTGGTATCTGAAATAAGAGAAATAGCAATGTAAAAATTAGACAAGTAACCAGTACAAACTTGTCAATAAATCAGTCTTTTCTTAAGTTACTTGAGGTTATTTATATCTGTATTAATAAAACAATGTAAACACTGGGCAGAAACATAGTATTTAAAAGAGGAAATTATATTTTAAAGGACATACAATTGAACAACAAATAAAGATATCAAAACTCTGTCGCTGAACATGAGAATCAAGAAATTTGTGAATTATGTGATCAACACTCAGGAATCAACTTGCATCTGGTGGGCAATCATGACATGAAATTGGTGCTGCAACACCAGTTTAGGGAAGTCATCAACTCCAGGGAGATGCTCAGTTTGCATGTGATCCATCCTTATGGATACAACCCATAATGAATTGGATGTCAACTACAGCAGACGTGTTATGTGCAGGGTGTGATAATTGGGACAGCCTTAACTAGAGCATCATGTGTCTGGAAATGCGGAAGCAGCCTTGAGAAGTATGGAAGCCCATGTGCTACCTCTGCCTTCCAATGAGAACCAAACATCATGCATCTGGTTATTCTACGGGGGGGCAGAAAGGAACTGTACATGTGAGAATACGATTAATGCAGATCTTATCTGTGTTCCTCTTTCAAGGGGAGTGCACCTGGATATGCACTTCAAAGGTCAGTGTGTCGGACTTTAACATGCATTTATTTGTTAAAGGTTTGCTTTCTCTAGGCAGATTCCATCCAAGGTCACAAGATCTATCACCCCGTGAGTACATTTTTTCCCCTAACAATTTTGTCGACCCTGTGGCAAAGAGGTTACGGACGCTGTTCATAATCCCACAGACCATGTTCAAAACACAGCTGCGGGTGATTTGGCAGCAGACCACCTTGCTATTGTCTTTGATAAAATGGCATGGGTGCCGCTTATTCAGAAAGCAATGGCAAATTACTGAACATAAACTTGTCAAGAGATCACAAATAGCCAACAAATGTTGGGTTACCTGCGACGTCCTGCAAAGGATATGCAACTAACCTTAGACGGCTCCGTGACAATGGGGTTATGGACGCAGTTCGTAATCCTGCATACCGTGTTTGAAATTCAGCTGCGGACAATTTAGCAGTAGACCACTTTGTGTTGGTTTTTTATGAAATGGTATGGGTGGAAGTCGTTCAGAAAGCAATGGCAACCTACTGAACATAAACTTGCCAAGAGATCACAAACAGCCAAAATATGCTGGGGTTGACTGCGACGTCCTGTAGAGGATATGCAACTAACTTTTTAAAACAATTTTGTCAGGATTGCAGCCTTACAGCCTACTCTTTGTGATTTCCAACTGTCATGAAATTGTTCATTGCACATCTCACACATGGGACCTACTGTTCTTCATCCTTATCTGAGCAGGACAGGTATCCAATCTCACTAACCAAGAGATCAAGAGAACCACTAATATCATCAGACAATACTGATTCTCAAAAAATTCCTAACCCTACACTGATATCGAACCTAGTACCTTCTAAGCCTGAGGTGAACACTGCTACCTACTCAGCCACAGATTGGTGCTCATGACTTCATCTTACTGAGTTTGCAGAAAATTAGACTAGCCACACAACAATTCTAAATCTTTAAGATAATGTATGGGAAATAATTTACCAAACATTGGCTGAAAGAGCAATGCTGGATGGTCCCGGCTTGTAACAAATGCAAAACAAACAGGCATCATAAAATTATAAGCCAATATTCTTTAACATTGATCTGTACTTATTGTAGATACGCTTATATCATATACCATCGGAGCAAATTAGATATGAACATGTAAATGAAGACAGTAATAACTAGCTCATGAAAGGTCTGTAGATATGAAATACATTAAAAAGACAACTAGCATAGAATGTTTTTTTTTAAAATAAACATTGCTGACTAGTTTTTAAGAAGAAAAACTTTATCACTGAGTTTTTGCAAGTTACAGGACTGATAAGCTAATATAAGGGGAAATGATTTGGTTTCAATTAGGAGCAGAAACATTACTGATTGGTTGCTAGAAGGAAAGAAATACTGTTGACGAGTTGCTAGAAGCCAAGAAATATGTTGACTGGTTGCTAGAAGAAAAGAAATAAACTGCTGCTCAGTTCCAAAAAGGGAAGAAATGCTGCTGATCAGCATACATAAGTAAACAAAATTGTTAATAAGTTGCTAAAAGGATTTGCAAGACTGAAATATGTATAATATATATATTATTTAATATTGCTCTGTATATACTCTAATTTTTTTCTTTTTTAAAGATTTCTAGCTTGTTAGTTAGTTGCATTTCCTTTTACAGGACGTTGCAGTCAACCCAGCATTTTTTGGCTGTTTGTGATTTTTGCAAAGTTTACGTTCAGTAGTTTGCCATTGCTTTCTAAATGACTGGCACTCATACCTTTGCATGACAACCAATATAAGGCGGTTTGCTGCCTAATCACCCACAGCTGTGTTTTGAACCCGGCATGCAGGATTATGAATTGCGTCCGTAACCCCTTTGCTACAGAGCCGGCTGTAAGTTAAATTCTCCCTACCTGCTGTGGGGTCTGGCCGTGCAATTTTCAGTGTGACAATGTCTCCTGCACTCTGCAGCATCCTGATAGCCTCTGACAGAGGTTTATTTTTGGTATTGTTGCCGCTCACTGCCAGAAGGCGATCACCGACATGAATAGCTCCAGTCCTGTGTAAAACAAAATCAATTTACATCAAAAGGCTAAAATGGTAGAGGCTCTCTGTGATTGAGTGGAAAGTGTAGCAAAACAAACACAGGACTAAAATCAAAGATAGGTGAGCAGAGGGTTGGTACATCGCTCAACATGTAGAGGAAAACGCAGGCAGATTTTCAAAAAGACTGCCAGGGTGACATCAGCATGGCAACTCTTCATTGGTTACTGAAGGAGGGGACTGAGGACATGTGGGAATGCTCAGAGTGCAATGATATTGATTCTCAATTTCATATTTCATCAATTTCTCCTGTAAGAATAGGAGAGTCTGGCATATGAGACTATGACTCCAGCATGAGAATAGAGAAGGAAGCAGTAACTAGCGGCATTCTGTTGGTTAGAGGAGACCACTGCAACACACATTGCATTCATTACAGACTCAAGGAGTATGCTCAGTAAGGTGGAGAAAGGAGCATTTCATGTGGAATGGATATCCTCGCTTCAGAGGTCACAAATTGTGAGAACTGTATGGACTTTTTGCCCTGGCCATACGAGAGTGTGGGGGAATGAACAGGCTGATAGGCTGGCAGGGAATGCACCTCTTGGTGGTGGATTACCTATGGACAAGGAGAGAAGGTGGAGAAACAAGCCTGAGAATCTGTATGTGGAAAGAATTATATTGCGGGCGACCGGCTGGGGTTCTAGAAAAATCCCAAAACTGAGAGGGAAGACAAGGAGAACTTTCAATCACTTAGTGGTGAGAATGATTAGTAGTATGACTCTTCACTGGCTGTTGAATGAGGGAATGAAGCTGCATATAGGAATGTCCTGAGTGCAGTGATGTTGGTTCTTAGCTCAATTCAACACAACTCAACTCAATTCAATTTCTCCTGTTTAAAAACTGCCATGCTGTAACCTGATACAATGGACAAATCAAAACTATTCAGTTGTCTGTGACTTACAACATAACAGTATATTACAGAAATTATGATGGCACCACTTCAATGCAGTCATAATATAGGAACCTTATTGCTCTGATACTGGAAAGGAAAAGGAAAAATGAAAGGAATTACTCCACAATATTAGAACTTGTGTATCTGAATTTCTTTATTTCACACCCCTATAGCAGTATTCACTACAAATATGACTGTTTCTTAATGTCATACGTGCAAGAAGTTATGTTATTTTTATGGCTCACTAAATATTTTAAATTTGAAAAAAATATAATTCATACTATTCCTGCAGTTCTTAGCAACAAAAGAGGTATTCATCAGCAGTAACAGCAAAACAATGTACACTCTTGGAAGCCTATATCCTTAAATAAGAAGCAAATACAATTCACAGATAAATAAAGTAAAGAAGTATTGCCCCCATTTGTACACCATTAAGTCTGCATCACACTAGCCTCTTGAATACATCTGGAGAAATCTCCCATTAATTTTAACAGTGTCTCATGTGATAGCAACATTTTGCCTATCTAACAGTGATACTGTTTAGTTATTCTTATTTCATTCATAGTTTGTTTAGGCAATTTGTATTTGTTATCTTTCGATGATATTCATTACATTCTTCTATGTATATCTACATTTATTCTTCTTATTTTTCTTTGTTGTCTTCTTCGGACAACTTCAGACACCAGTCTGAATATATTTAAGAGAAAATAGCAGTCAAATTGAGGTTGACATATCCATATAGTTGGTCATCGAATGGAATGGGTGTTGGCTTGCATATGTTGGGTACTCATGTAGCAATTGTTTAGCTGTAATTTCACCTAATTCATTCACGAATTTCTCCTATCTTTAATGTTTCTAACAAGTGGTATTTCAACCTGTTATGTCCTGTGCAGAGTCTGAAGACTGCTACTTATTCACTTCAGTTGAGTTGGTAATATGCATCAACTTTCTGGTGGCCTAGGTGCTCTGATTTCCACTTGGTTCTATAAGTGCCTATTATAAACCTTATATCCAAACTTGAAGGCCTTAATAATGTAAAGTTTTTACAGCTTTTGGTAACTCTCATCTCAAACTAGGCAAGCCAAGAGAGGGATCATGCTGCATAGACAACACATGGTCTCTACAATTCAGCCCAGGCTTTGTGCTATGAAGAGGTATATCTCCATCCCTGGTCCCCGCCATGGATTGTAGTTATGCCTTTATTTGTTTGAAGCACAATGTAACAAACTATCATCTGTCAAGATGACAGTAAACAACTCAAATCTTCATCAGTGTTTTACTTGTTTGCTGGTCAAAATACATCTCATGTTGAACAGTTTTAGCCATCCCTTTTCACTTCTTGCTTGGTATAGAATTAATAGCAATCCCTAAAAACAGAGGTAAGTCTAGAAGAAATGTATGTGTACTTCTCTGCAAGGCCTTGAGGTGTCAGCTCAGATATGATAATGGGATCCAGAGGATCTTCAGTGCCTGAGATCGTGATGCCTAAGGGACCACCAAATCTCTGAAGCTCAACTGTGTAAGTAACATAACCCTCGCTGCCTTCATCTGAAAGATAAAGCATCCATAATGAATTTTTGAGCAAGTGAAAATAATTAATTTCTATTTACTTTCTTCCTAAGCCATACAATAATAATCCCACTGCAGATGCTGTTGTAGGGATGTGAAGTTCTAGGCCTTCACATATTCTTGGCCATGGCTGAATAGGTTGGGTGACCAGTTCTCAGACAATGCCCAGAAAATTATGACAATTGACTGGTATCCATTTTATGAGGCTGGATTGATCCCAGAGTTGTGTTGTGAGAAAAATAATCCTGCCTCTGCTAATCCTTATTGTGTCCTTTGATTTTATGTGTGGTTGACATGTCTTGTCTGCCAGCAGTATTTTGTTTTACAGTTCAGAAAATGATTTTTATCCTTACTATCTTTTGACAGTCTCTTACGGGGTATGTGAGCCGGCCGCTCAGAAAGCAATGGCAAACTACTGAGCATAATCTTGCCAAGAAATCAACAATCAGCAGAAAGATGCTGATGTTGACAGTGATGTCCTGTAAAGGATATGCAAACATTTTTTTATATGAATGGATCAAAACAGATCTCATAATTGTTTATGTTCCATATTTTCTCCATAGATGCTGAATAGGTATGGGGAGAGAATGTAACCTTATTTTACTCGCCTTTGCACCTCAAACCAGTCTGATGTTTCACCAGCTACTTTGACAACTGCCTGTTGTTCACGATGTGTTCCAATAAAATAGATCAAATCTGCTGGAAATCCCATATATCTCAGGATGTCCCACAATTTGTGATATCGAGCACAGTCAAAGGTCTTATTGTATACTATGAAACAAGTATGAGGATCTGCAATGCACTCTGCATTTCTCAAAAATGGTTCCCATATTGAAGATCATTTGAAGATTATTTGACAATGTTTTTTTTTCCTATGTGAATGTAACATGCGCGATGATGAACGAAATACGAGCGACTGGAAGGGTCAAATGTAATATGGGCCTGTGTGCCCAATTTGTGACCCTTTGAAAATAAAGTTCATTCGTACATTTTATATGGTCCCTGGTTCTTCTCACATGTTTGAAACTTACATGTTCTTCTTGTGACTTCCTTTTATGAGAATTTGCAAGAGGATTTATTACTTTAATGCAAAATTTTAAAAACCTAACTTCAGTAAGCTTCCAGGCATATTTACCAGGGTCATCTCGCTGCAGTTTCAACTTGACAATATCATCAGGGAGTTCCAGCAAGTGCATGGCATCTTCAGGTGTGCAAGTGTCCAGTCTGACATCATTGACTGCCAACAGTTTATCTCCAGGCTGGATGGAACCTGTCCTGTAGGCATAAATCACAATAATGCTAAGCTCATTTTGCTTATTTTGTATAAACTAAAAAAAACTATTATTATGAGATCTACATTTTACCTATGTTGGTGTCTAATAAGAAGATATGTATACGTATATAGGCCTCAGGGATACAACTGCATGGCATTTGCAGATGCCATACCGATTACATTGTCTGTTTCTGGTCCTGGTTGTACATTCCAACAGATTGCTTGGCACCCATCTCTTTGGTACTGTATTCCTACTAGTATCACTGCCAATCTCTAGCTCAACAACACTTTTCCTTGCCATACTTTTGCCATATTAAACATGACAATGGTTTTAAAAGAACAGTGATGGAAGACACGATTCCTGGAAGATGAGGTTGGGGCCAATCAGCATTAAGATGGACATGCAACATGGCATGTGGCAGAGGAACAGGTGAAAGATTGAGAATTTTTTCAGCGGGTCATGTTGAAAGTTATGTTCACAGGATCTGCTACACGATGAAGATGCTTTTTATAAGGATTTTGTATCTTTTAACCCCTTTAGTCTCAAGCGGCATGTCATTTGTAATTAGCTCTTCCCCTTGACTCTAATCGCCCCAATCAAATTATATATTCCATTAATATTCACATTTGGTCAGAGCAACTGAAAAAAAAAATTCGGCTTTCCCTGTGGCCACTTTGTTTTAGATATTTTGAGAGCAGTGAACCCATGATTTGTCATTTTGTTATAGTGCTGGCTCTCCCATCCCCGCCACCTGACCATTCGCTGTGAAACCTTTTAGGGCTGACAGGTAGACAAAATATGTTGTTTATTTCTCACAAGGAATCTCTTTATGTTCTGTGGCTTACAACATCTAGATTGTTCAAGATGTCTACTACAATTGCAAATAAAATGGCACTGACATCTATCCTTAACCAAAACACTGTGCCAAGTATGCCATCCATAAATATATAATTTTCTTCCTTTACTTTATTAGGAGGAGGGGGGCCAAGGTAGGGCAGTGGCAATCATGCTTACCTGGTGGCCCAGTGATCATGTGTTCAAGTCCCAATTAAAGCAGATTTGTTAAAATTCCAGACTGACTCATGTCTGGCATAATATTGACCACATCACCCATTGAGTGCCAACTGGTCCATACAAATATGGGGAATAGCATCTTATACTCACTATGCCTCAGGACCAGATATAGGGTCCCTTACTTTTTCTTTTAACATTTACTGCAACTTCCCTAGCTTTAACTGAAACATCTCAAACCGAAGTTTATGAAAACATTTAGATTCTCTCATTCCCGAATTCAGATCATTTCTTAGACATGAGTCAGACCTACCTGTATGCTAAACTTCCTCGTCTCACATCTGAGATGTACAATGCATCTTTACCGCTCTTGAAAGATGGGGCAGCTGAAAAATAAATATAAGTCAGTCACTCAACATCCTGGTGTTGAATGCAACATTCATGTAATTAATTGTTCAATATCAAAATAACAACAATCAAGACAACTCCAAAATAACTGTTCCTGGGTGTCCCCATAGTGAAGTAGAAACATGTCTTTTTACTGCCTTAGAGGTCTAGGATTCAATTCTCCATGAGCCTGTTGATAAGCCTTGGTTCAGTAAACCAGTACTTCTTCACCTCCTCCACCACCTTGTATGTTGTCTTCTAGTTTTTTTCCTCTTGATCTCTCAGTTAGCATATGATGAGAATTCTAGAATGTGTTCTCAAACTGGTTTCCAGTTTGTAACGTATTCATCTTTTGCAAGGTAGCCTTTTACTAATTTTTTTTCATTGCATCTGAATGATATTGCTTTATCTGTCTGGTGGTACTCAGAATACATTGTGGAATAATTTAACTTCCTGCTATCTGAGTATGTCCAACTCAGGTATTGTACCACTCTAATAATAGGATTGAGAAAACCTGTTGTCATCTGATATAGAATTGAATCTGGACTACTTTGATAATAAGCCATTGCCTATCCACTATGCTAATATGACATCAAAGCAGACATCGGGAAGTAAACAGAACTAAGAAAGTTACCACAGTAGATATCTAAACATTTATTAGGAGTGCAGCATGGCCGAACTGATAAGAGCACTCGTTATTAATCAACCGGTGTGCTGATACCAAGGTAACGGGTTCAACCCCAACACCGGTCGCTTGGACTAAAATGTTGACTTCTCGTCTTTGACTTGGGGACGTAAATTACAAGTACCTCTGAAGTCGAAATGGGTTCACCCGATGGCAAGGGACACTGGTAATAGGGAAATCATGCAAAATTCAGTCCCGTACTACTAGAAGTAGTAGCAAATTATGGATTACGCTTGAGTTCAAAGTGAGCGAGCGCATAAAAAAAATACTTATTAACACATAAAGAAACAGAATACAATAAAGTGTAACAAACAATTGGCATTGATCAAGGAGAGTAAAATCTTACTGCCAACAGTGATTCCAGTGTCCCCAGATTTCTTGGCCAGTTTGACAATATATGTGCCTGAACTTGGTGTGACTGACTCTGAAATGTTTCAACAAGAACATCAACACCTGGATATATGTATTTTGGATGTAACTGGATGTATTCTAAATACAAACAGATACATAAAAGTGAAACTGACACAATAATCAAAATTCTTAGAATGTCGTGGACCAAGAAGAAAAATAATACTCACATTCTGACAGATTTAGACACTAAAGAAACTGGTCTCATACAGAGCATCATGTCTTGGAACCTGAGATACTTTGGTTGTTTTAAATGTCACTGTGATTTAGACAGAACAGTAATGGGGGGGGGGGGGGGGCATTGTCCCTGGAAGAAAAGGCAGGAGTCAACCAATGCAGTGGTGTGTAAATGGACAGAGCGAGGGAACTGATGAATGATTGAGTTAATTTTACATTTTAAGAGAACATTGCTTACAATACCAAACCATCTCAGCTTTTTGGTTTTCAAACCATAACAACTGACTAGCATTTGCACACTGCATTAGTTCTGTTAATATTGTTTTCTCTGTACAACAGTATTCACCTGTGTGTTACCAGGGCCCATCAGGGAAGCAAAGAACAATAACACTGCAACGGAACCTAACAAGCACCTCATAAGAGGCACCTACAGCTTGAGACTGGCTATCTCATCCTGCATACAACTTTAGCTATTAAATCCAACCAATCATAACCAAGTCTACAAAAGGCATGGCATGAGTTGGTTGAGGTCCTATGCTCCACTTGGAGATGGAAGGTAGAAGAAGAAGAATTCAACAGTACTAATGTCTCTGATAGGCAAAACATTTTTCTAAGCATTCTGTATACTAAAATAAAGTTAGTTGCATATCCTTTACAGGATGTCACAGTCAACCCCAGTATTTTTTACTGTGATTTCTTCATAAGTTTAAGTTCAGTAATCTGCCATTGCTTTCTGAACATCCAGCACTCATACCATTGGATGAAAACCAACACAAGGCAGTCAGTCTGCTGTAAATTGCCCACAGCATTGTATCAAACGCAGTGTGCGGGATTACAAATTGCATCCTTAACCCATTGGCCACAGAGCTGGAACTGCATACTAAGTCAAATGAAAATCCAGATGTGACAGTGTTAACAGGATAAGACTTGACCCAACATCACAACCTACCTGCAACATCAAACTCAATCAGAAGCACACACCGAGGCCTGGAATCTCGCAGAAAGTGATTGACCTCTTCAAGAGTTCTGTCTACAGTTTCCATGCCATTGATAGTCAGCACCCGATCTCCCTCCTGCAGAACTCCACACCTGCAGGCAAGCAACAGCACATTAATATATGTTGCCCCATTATGCTCCGTTCCTGTGCCAGTAAATATCACACAAAGTGCTCTTCACTGCCCATGTAGAAAGTGGAACAGACAGGAGTCTCGACAAACAAACAGCCCACATAGGTATACTATGCATAATGTCGCTGCCAGAATGCCAGTAACCTGGTCTACACATCATTAAGGTATATTGTGGGCATAATGTTAGACCCATAATTCCCATAGACAACATCTGTGGGGTTATATGATCAGTATCATGCCGACTGTCTTTACTTTAATGGAGAAATCTCCAGTGCTCATGTTTATGAAACTGGGTCAACCCCACAGATGTACTGGTCATAAAACAAAAATCTGCCACTACTGGGAATGGAACACACAATCACTACATTGGTAAGTCACTATACTACAACTTTTTTTTTCCGCATATCCTTTACAGGACATCGCTGTCAACACCAGCATTTTATCGCTGTCGTTGATTTCTTGGCAAGATTACGCTCAGTAGTTTGCCATTGCTTTCTGAGCCGCCGGCTCACTTATCCCGTAAGTTACCAACGCGGCGAGAACCATACTACAACTGCTCCTCTTAATATTAATAATAAATGCTGTTATATTTTTCTTGACTTGTGCATTCTCAATGATTACCCACATCAGTGGCTTGGAGGCTATGAAGTCCACCTCTGGCTCGCACAGACTTGGTTCAATTTAAAACAATGACTGTGTGGATTGTCACAAATTTAGAAACAACTACACCTGGAATAGAAGACCGGCTTTCTAGTCTTCTCAGACAAGGGTGAAAAATACAGAGGACCCATTGCACATAAAAAATCTCTTTGCAGCTGGAAATTTAAAAAAGCAGGCCAAATAGACTGCAGCCCAGGCTAAAATTCAGAATTTTAAAAGCTCCACACACAAAGAAAACATAGAATGTGTGATTCTGGTATATTTGTACATTTAGATCTTGTTTGTGCATGGAGTTCGTACATTGTGTTGATTCTCCTTGTGAGATCTTATGGGAGGAGACTGGAGCATTCATGGAGATATCCATGTGCAATGAAAGCAACCCACTACCATTGCCATGTGCAATGAAAGTGATCCATTACCATTGCCATGTGCAATGAAAGTGATCCATTACCACAACCAAACCCACAACAGGACAATTGTAATTTGTTGCTCATGATGTGAGAAGTGTGGATCTGGAGAACCTTGTGACAACTGGAAAGTTGAGAGTATTACAGGCAAAGGTTGGCAGAGGAAGTGTCATGGGAGATGATAAGATTTTGAGCTTATCAAGATTATGGAAAATAGGTGGTTATGAAGAAATATGAGCCTTGGCACTGCACATGATGATAATTAATATCTTCTAATTTCGTTTTGTAACTTTCATTAACTTTTCTTCTTTTTATTCATAAAAATTAAAAAAAACTATTCCTTGGGAGAACAGAGACACTGCTCAAATACAGCTTTTTTGACCAATCAAGACAATATAAATTTAGTGATGTCCAATAAAGATCAATGTGAAAAACTGTACATGTGTTTACATGTTATTGTAATGTTAAACAGACCGTGGTATGACTGTAATAGTCTAATAATTTAAAACAATAAGTTTTACATTAAACTGTTCCAGAATACATGACAGAATTACAATTTTAAAGTTACACAGTCAACAAGAATGCATCTGGCCTCAGCAATATAACTACTTATATTAAGGTAGTGACTGCAAATCTCAGGCGGGTACTCCAATAATAGCACATACTAGATAACAGTAATTCCACAGTACAGACTAGTTAAAAAAGATTGCCCGAGTCATTGATTTATTAACTGGGATAACCAGCTCCCTTCATCACTGTATCTGCCTCCCGCAAACAATAGTACCTATTTTATGATTGTGTGCATTGAAATATTTCTGTAGCATGATTTTTAACCAGTCCCATGAGCCACAGAGGTCAACTTTTAGAGTTCAGAGGTTCTAAATCTGAGGTCTCCATATTCACTTGTCATAAAGGAAGAACTAAATGATGGAGGCATGGGACTGGATATCTACATATGGTTAGAGGTAACTGTTATTAGGCAAAATTATTAATTTTCATTGCTATTAGGCTTGAAATCTCAGATGATATACAAATCACAGCGTCCGTAATTGTACTTCGATTCGATGTTTTGACTGCATAAAGACACCAGAGAAAATCTAATAGTTGCAGCAAGCTTGTGTATTTACGACTTTCCAATCTTCATAATTTTTATAAATAAAGGTAATCCACATATCTTCTTTCAGCCATTCTCTTCCCGACTACGCATTTCTAAATCAAGCTATTGGTATCTCCTGAGCTTATACTGGCCCTTGAACATAACAGCATCCCCAGCAAGAGAAGTGTGGCCAACCTGCCAGGACAGTGCAGTGGTCATAATTCATAAAAACAGTACCAGACAGCCAGCATACTGGCAGATTTTGCCAATCAAAAATGGAAGCTGCAGTTATCACATAACATAACATCAAAGCCACCATCTACCAAGCTGAGAGAAGATGGGTGGTGAAATGCATTAAAAAAACTCATTAATGACCCCCAAAAACAGCAGCTGCTGTGATATAATCCTCACATCAAAGTCAAGAAGGTGAAGGAACTACTGACAAAAATTAATAACCTATTGACAGTTACAATAATAATAATGGAAGGGCATGACATGCGTGACACCATGATATAGGCAAGAGAGTGTAGCCAGAGTATTACATACCAAATGTTCTGTAACCTTCTTGATGCCAGAAAGCCTGCCACAGCAAGACATACATTGTCCAATACTGTGCATAAACACATCCTTTCTGCACTTGCCCAATGACCAAAAAAGACAACTTTAAACATCTTTAACAGGAAACTGTTTCTGCACAAATGGAGCCAGATACCTGGGCTGTTGATGTCTGAGATAAAGCATAGACACAATAAAAATTGCCATTACAGCAAAGCTACCATACAAGGGGACGCAATGGAGAAGCGAGACAGCCAGAGGAATCTCATCAATGGAAAAGACACATCTTCAAGGCCAAGCACATGAAACAGACACAGAAAAGACCCAGAAGCAAGTGGATGCAGGCAAGTCTGTGGTGGGTCCTTCTATGGTATAACATCTGAAAAGCTCAAGAGACATGCAAACAACTGACAGTAACTGGCAGGGAAATAAACATCAGAAATAAGCAAACAGTATAACCACATCAGCAAAACATCCCAGCTGAAAAGGGAAGCAAAAATGTATATACAACAAAGGAAAGAATCAACTATAAAGACTGGTAAATCTATTTAAAGACACAACACAAGAACCTTAATATAAGCAACGAGTTCTAAATTTTGTTTTATTTCTTTGAAACTAATAGAACTGAAATAAAAATATGAAATGCCAGAGTAAAGATATCTTGAGCAATCCACTGGGGTATGCAATCACAAAAAGGTTAAGAACCCCTGCATTAGGGCTCTGATGTGCTAACACTGTGTAACATATAATGTTAACAAACAACAGCAGCACAGCACAGTAAATACATATTACAACCAAACAGTCTGGTGATGAAGTCATCAGTTACAACTGAAACACAACAAAAAGCACAACAGATGATATATGGTTTCTTAAATGTCACAATCATGGAATGAAATGTCACAGTCATACAATAACGTGTACCATTAAGCATAATGGGCAGCTATGCATTAGTCATAGATGGAAGCAATACAGGGAATGAAAAGGTGTGGTCATTTGTGGTCTAATGGTGCAAGAAAGGTAATAACAGTGGGTGGGCGCATGAGTGAGTGAGCGGGCCAGTGAGTGAGTGAGTGAGTGGGCCAGTGAGTGAGTGAGTGAGCGAGTGAGTGGGCCAGTGTGTGAGTGAGCGGGCCAGTGAGTGAGTGAATGAGTGAGTGAGCGGGCCAGTGAGTGAGTGAGTGAGTGAGTGAGTGAGCGAGTGAGTGAGAGAGCAGGCCAGTGAGTGAGTGAGTGAGCGAGTGAGCGGGCCAGTGAGTGAGTGAGTGAGCAGGCCAGTGAGTGAGTGAGCGGGCCAGTGAGTGAGTGGGCCAGTGAGTGAGTGAGTGAGCAGGCCAGTGAGCGAGTGAGGAGTGAGTGAGTGAGC
The DNA here is from genome assembly GCA_014155875.1 of Cepaea nemoralis. Taxonomy (NCBI): domain Eukaryota; kingdom Metazoa; phylum Mollusca; class Gastropoda; order Stylommatophora; family Helicidae; genus Cepaea; species Cepaea nemoralis. The sequence goes on along the minus strand of JACEFZ010027999.1, from coordinate 225,936 downwards.
GAGCGAGTGACTGAGTGAGTGAGCGAGCGAGCGAGTGACTGAGTGAGTGACAGAGTGTGTGTTGTTGTTATTTTTGTTTTGTTTTTGTGGCGGGGGGGGGGGGGGGGGGGGGGGGGGGAATGACATGAGAAAGAGATGTATATGCCAGAGGAAAACAGACACAGACAACATGGTCGACAGTCAGAAAATAAGAAAGTGAAAGATAAAAAAAATAGCACCAGTTTAAGAGAAAATAAGAAAAAGAAAGAAAGAAAATAACAGAAAGGAATCAAAAGAAACAAAGAAGACTAGAGAAATAGTAAAGAGAGAGAGAGAGAGAGAGAGAGAGAGAGAGAGAGAGAGAGAGAGAGAGAGAGAGAGAGAGAGGGGGGGGGGGGGGGCGGCAGAGAGAGAAAGAAGAGAGGTAGATGAAGAAAAGAATTAGAGAGAGAATGTGTCAGAAAGAAAAAGTCACTTCTTGTTATCTGAAACAGAGCACATGCCACACAGTTTAATTTTTATGCTTTAGGATTCAGAAGTCTCCAGTACCCAAGATAAGTGACTTTTTGTTGTAGTTTTTTTTTTATTGTAGTTGTATCAGTGTGTTGGTTGTTTTTTTTGTGTGTGATGAGAGCTTTCTAACCTAAATTTGTCACTTGTAAAGCTTTTACTAATTCCACTTTCCACTTTTGATGATTTATTCATCAGAAACAAAATAGAGACAGAAATTGCAGAAAACAGAAAAGTTAGGAAAAGACACAAACAGACAGCAGGCAGATAGGCAAACACACACATAGAGCATAACCAAAACAAAACGGCAAGCAGATGAAAACAAGAATTCATTGGGAACAAGAAGTGATGTTTAAAAAAACATTCTGGCGTGATGATTTAACAAACGTATTCTATACAACACAATGCAATGTACAACCCTGTGTTACATTAATCAAACTGAAGGGCTATTCTTAAATCAACTTCCGACTGGCTGGTAAAAATAAACTGGTTGCCATAGCGACATCGTTCATTGCTTACATCATTCAGTAGTCTTTTAGCTCACTACACATCAACCTACAGTCACATTTGTTCAGTGGTTCACAAATCGTAAATGAATAAACATGGACACTCTTATCGCCTTTCCTGCCAGCTTTGAAATATGTGGGGTAATTTGTTTTCTTCAAGCAGAAGGTTAAAATGTGGCCGAGATTCATCGTCGATTGTGTCATGTGTATGGTGATAATGTTATGAGTGACAGTTCTGTGAGGGATTGGCGCAGGAAATTCATAGATGGCTGTAAAGATGTGCATGATGAGGGTGGACAAGGATGACATTCATGTGTGACAGATGAGCTCATTCTTCTTCTTCTTCTTCGTTCATCCGGAGTTTTTTTTTTTCGGATGTGATTGCGTTGTGCCTGTTTACAGCAGAGCTGCGTTCTTGCGCCGTTAGGCCGACACATCCGACTTCTGCGGGCATTTGTTGACCGGGTTAACCTTCCCGGGAACTGAGCTCATTCAAAAGTGATGGTTACAGTGCAAGGGCATTTTGTTGACGGAATTCATGATTCTTGGGACCACAATAACGTCAGAAGTTTATTGTGAAACACTGAAGAAGCTTCATCGGTCAATCCAAAACAAAAGTGGTGTCATTATCCTGCAACGCACAGCCCTTTACTGCTGCTTTACTTGAGCAACTTACGTAGGGAAATTTTCAAACCCCCCCAGCCCGGACTTGGCACCGAGCGATTATCAACTCTTATCTAGATGAAGGTTTGGTTGGCTACCCAGCACTTCGACCCCGACGAGGGGCTCACGGATGGAGTCAACAACTGGCTAAGTACCCTGGCGGCACTGTTCCTTGATTAGGGGTTACAAAACCTCATGCCACAGTACGATAAGTGCCTGAATTTAGGTGGTGACTATGTGGAAAAGTAATGCAGTGATGTACGTAACTTGTGTATGTATTTAGATGTTATTGCCAATTTGTTTACATATTTACCAGCCAATCAGAGCTTGATTTTGGAATAGCCCTCATATTTCAATGAACAACTATTTAATAATCAATGCCAGAAAATAATATAAAGCTGAGGAAAAAGAGGACATACTTATCTGCTGGACTGCGCAGCTCTACAGATGCTATGGTGGGTGGAAACAAGAGCGGAGCTGTGGAGAAAACTCCTCCTTTGAGGCTAATCCCCAGGCCTTTGTGGTCAGCAAACAGGATGACCTCCACTGTTTCTGTATGGCAAACTTGGTTGTTTGCACTTAAGACTGAATTGTTGGAGGAAGCAATCGACACTGTGGAAACAGACCAGATCATCATTTAGCATGCTAAAATACTAGAGACAGCAATGTTTTGTGTGCTGCTTCTCATCAACATGGTGACACTGTGTGACAACCAGATGATCATTTTGCATACTAATATACTATTTTGACAGTCATTGGTTCTGTTCTGTTTGTCACTGGTTCTGTTCTGTTTATCATTGGCATGGTGGCATAGTAGTTTGTGCAATTACTTAAAAAAAACAGTGATCTGTGTTCAAACCACAGTAGTAGCAAAGTCTTTTACCCCACATTGTAAACTATCATAAAACAGCAAAAGAAACATATATTTAATCATAAAGACTATATAAAAGGACGACTAATCAGCAATAAAATAGAAAAGGATCGTCACATCTTTAATCTACATACAACACAGCAACAGATTCTTCTTCATCTGCCCTTCTAGCCTTTTATTCTCCCCCCCCCCCCACTCCACCCACTTAAGCATAGGTAAGATATCAGTTTCTTCAATCTACAAGAAAACAGCTAAAGATCACCACATCATTAACTGCCAAGTCTAGGGATCACATCTTGACTCTACAAGGAAAAAGCAAAAGAATGCCACATCTTTGTTCTACAAGGAAACAAAACATCATTCTTAGCGTATAATACAAGATAGAAACCTCTTTTATCTACAAGAAAACAACAAAAGATAACCTCATCTTCAATCTACCGGAAAACATAGTGAAGGATCACCTCAACTTTAACCTACAAGAAAACAGCAAACAACCAGCACACCTATCCTCTACAAGAAAGCAGCAAAAGGCCACCACATTTTAAATCTACAAGAAGACAGCAAAAGATATCTTTAATCAACAAGAAATCATAGTCAAGGACCACCCCCTCCTCATTCTCTTAACCTACAAGAAAATAGTAAGAGATCACATCAATAAATGACATGGAAATATCATTAGATCACATGTTTAATCCATACAATAATAAATCGAAGGACACTTCATCTTTATTCAACAACAAGAAAACAGCAAACTATCAACACATCTTTAACCTACAAGAAAACATAGCAAGGTAAAATATGGTGGATAGGTGGTTGAGCTGTGAAGGCCTCTGGAGTGTTTTTGCTTCTGGCTATGGCTTGCTTATGCTGGCTATGGCTTGCTTATGCATTTTCCTCATGTAGAACTGGTAGTATATGGTTCTATCGCCCAACAACTGAGTTAAGTGCTTAGAGCGAGGACACTGTGAGCTGTGGATTTTGTGTGGAATGCTTTTGCAGTAATGTGTGTGAAGCAGCTGCTTTTCTAGTGACTGCCACTTCCATCGACGATGAACTGTAATTTTCATGGTGGACTGTCGTGTTGGCATTCTCGCAGTGGCTTTATGCATGTACTTGCCTGTGCATGCTGTTGGTTTGTTGGTACTGCTGTTTTTTTTTTCACATTTCACATGGGGCAGTGAGTGTGATATTTACTGGCACATGAACGGAGCATTATGAGGGTGACCCTTTGCCGTGAAGTTGGAACTGTGACTGACTAATTAACTAACATAGGAAGTTGTTATACCATCACCAATCAACAAGAAAACCAGCTAACTGACACATACAGATATCACTACACAGTGCCATGATTATCAGAATCAATAGTATGCCTCAGTAGCCAGATGGTAGATGCGGTTCAATCTCCAACAGTGGCAGGACTATTTCCTGCGGCTCTGGGGTGACCCAGCCATATAAAATGGGCACCAATAATTGTCAGAAGTTTCTAGAAAGAACAGACAATGAGGAAGGAAACTGGTGATCCCTTTTTATTATTGCATGACCTTTGTGTGAAGACCTAATACTTCACAACCCTAAGACCATACTTGCTATTGGATTAGCTTTACCTTTTCATACATCACTGCATGGAGTTAGGACAAACAGCAGGTGTCAAGTTGCCACCAACTCAGTAGCAACAGGGAGTCATGGTAGCAGCGTGGGTAGCTTGCTTGCCTGCCTGTCAGGTGGTCATTGTTTGAATCCCCATCAAGTTGGGGATGTGGTTAATTGACATGGCTGCCAGGTTGACCAAGTCTAAAATGGGTACCTGGCAAAGTTCTGGGAAGTAAATGTGGCTGTCATATTGACCACATTGCCCATCAAGTCCCGACTGGTCTTTACAAATATGGAGCTAGTACCAATATGCCACAAGACATTAAAAAAGGGGTCCTCCGTGGCGAAGGAGTTACAGACAGTTCGTAATCCTGCATACCACGTTTGAAACACAGCTGTGGGCGATTTAGCAGCAGACCGCCTTACGTTGGTTTCTAATGAAATGGTATGGGTGCCGGTCATTTAGAAAGCAATGGCAAACTACTGAACGTAAACTTGCCCAGGAATCATGAACAGCCAAAGAATGCTGGGGTTAACTGCTATGTAACTGTAAAGGATATGCAACAAACTTTTTTAAAATTTTTGTAGAAAATAAATAACACATGAGTGAACTTACTACATGAGGTGGCTCTGCGCTCGGGCCCATGAATCCACACATTGCGCTTCCGCATATTCAATGTCCCAAACTGGGTGGTTCCAACAGATGTCGTTGAGCTGTCAGAAAAGCTGTGTAGACGACTGCCGCCGCTGTGGTCATTAGAAATAGTGAATCCGTTGCTGTTGTTGTGATGGTGATAGGGAAGATTGGAGTAGATGGATGTAGAGTGGGACATAACTGGGTGAGTGTGTGAGGTAAATGAAGTGGTCAGTGCTGAGGAAAAGATTGAAAACGTATTTGTTACACAATAGTTGACAACAACATTACATTACCTCTAGATAAGAATGACAACAATGTTACATTACCTCTAGATAAGAATGACAACAATGTTACATTACCTCTAGATAAGAATGACAACAACATTACATTACCTCTAGATAAGAATGACAACAACATTACATTACCTCTAGATAAGAATGACAACAACATTACATTACCTCTAGATAAGAATGACAACAATGTTACATTACCTCTAGATAAGAATGACAACAACATTATGTTACCTCTAGATAAGAATGACAACAACATTACATTACCTCTAGATAAGAATGACAACAACATTACATTACCTCTATATAAGAATGACAACAACGTTACATTACCTCTAGATAAGAATGACAACAATGTTACATTACCTCTAGATAAGAATGACAACAATATTACATTACCTCTAGATAAGAATGACAACAATGTTACATTACCTCTAGATAAGAATGACAACAACATTACATTACCTCTAGATAAGAATGACAACAATGTTACATTACCTCTAGATAAGAATGACAACAATATTACATTACCTCTAGATAAGAATGACAACAACATTACATTACCTCTAGATAAGAATGACAACAATGTTACATTACCTCTAGATAAGAATGACAACAATATTACATTACCTCTAGATAAGAATGACAACAATGTTACATTACCTCTAGATAAGAATGACAACAATGTTACATTACCTCTAGATAAGAATGACAACAATGTTACATTACCTCTAGATAAGAATGACAACAACGTTACATTACCTCTAGATAAGAATGACAACAATGTTACATTACCTCTAGATAAGAATGATAACAACATTACATTACCTCTAGATAAGAATGTCAACAACATTACATTACCTCTAGATAAGAATGACAACAACATTACATTACCTCTAGATAAGAATGACAACAACATTACATTACCTCTAGATAATAATGACAATAATATTACATTACCTCTAGATAAGAATGACAACAACATTACATTACCTCTAGATAAGAATGACAATAACATTACATTACCTCTAGATAAGAATGATAACAATGTTACATTACCTCTAGATAAGAATGGCAACAACATTACATTACCTCTAGATAAGAATGACAACATTACATTACCTCTAGATAAGAATGGCAACAACATTATATTACCTCTAGATAAGAATGGCAACAACATTACATTACCTCTAGATAAGAATGACAACAACATCACATAACTTCTAGATAAGAACACTGCTGTACTTAAACTAAGTCAGGCAAATTCCATATAAAATGTTATGTTGGTGGTTAATAAACAAAGAATACATGCATAATTAAACATGCAAAATTTTCACCCAAAGTCATTTTCAGCTAACACTGACTGACTTATTTCAGAAATGACATCAAAGCACACACAGCAAATACATAGATGCTATGTCTCCCACAGCAAATGCCATAAGGCGCCGATGCTGATCATTCCCATAGCATGCTGGTTGTAAACATGTCATATTCTTCCTCTCATATCCCTCTTTTTGCTAGACCCACACAAATTCATACATTCTTAAATATGTTGTTTCATCTGTTATTGTGTCCTCAACTAGCATTCATTCATATTAAAAGAAAACAGAAGACAGTTCACATCCTTGCCTGACATCCGTCTTTATTACCTGGAATGCTCCTAAATGGTTATTGATTCTTATAACTGGTGTTTGATGCCAATATATGTTCTTTATTACTTACAGATCTTTGCCATTAATGTTTATTAGTTCTAGTAAACATAAAATAATAATAATTTGCCCCGAAGCAGTTTCCTGCTATAGATCTTTCTCTCACTTTGGCAAGTGACGAGCCCAGACATCAAACCTGCCTCTGACCGTTCTCACAACATTACCAAAACAGTTCCCTATCAAGTAGTTTATTTCCTCATGATCATGTCAGTGTAAAAAAATTATCTTACTTTGACTTTTAAAACAAACAGCCCCAACTAGTAATCAACACTGATTTTGGACAAGACATCCTGCATCCACCACCAACACACACAGACTTCCAGTGATGCCCTGATTCTACTGTCATCAGGTTCATTCCCCTCATGGTTTTTGCAGGGACTGTTCCTTTCAACTCAACCTCTCCCTGACTATTAAGTCTATTAATATGACCATTACTTATGTGCTACTGGAGCAAAGAATTGTAGCACTGTACACTACCATGAATGTCACAAGAGGCAACTAAGGAGGGTTAGCATAGAGACTGACTACCTCATCCCTGTAGCAAATTTCAGCTGCCGAATCCAACCAAGCATGAGCAAGTGTACAAAGGAGGGCTTGGTGTGGCTGGCAGTGAGCCTATGCTCCACTGGGAGCTCACAGAGAAGAATATAACCACACAATGCTAGCTTCCCTACTGCAGTGAAGGGAAGCCATGGAAGTGCAATGGCTAGCCCGTTCTTCTGGTGAGTCGGTGGTCGTATGTTTGATTTCCCATCAGGTCAGCATGTTAAACTTGATCTAGGCTCCCGGGCATACCCAGCCTAAAATGGGTACCAGGAGATGACCAAGGAAGTAAAGGCAGCCAGTGTGATATTGACCAAATCACCCATCAAGAGCCAATTGGTTGGCACAATATGTATGAATACATCTCAATGTATCTGAATGGGCCATTTACTGATTATTATGAACGAATTTTCCATTTACTGCTTGTAGTACTTCACTGTTGATCTTATGTTTGGAACAGAATAAGCAAATCATACAGTGAGACAGATGTCATAATCATGTTTACCCAGTCTAATGTAATATACTCTAATGTTAAAGTAAAATACTAATAAGTAAAATATCTCTATACTCTCCCCTGATCCTAGGGAACTGGATCAAACATCTATCCTTCTCAGACAAGGGCGAAAGACTCAAAGGATCCATGAGCACATTGTACTAGTTGAATATCGGAAATCGAATGAAATCTCTGTGGGCAGAATAGGCAACAGCCCAGGCAAACATTTCTCAATTAGAAAAGCTACTCACAACAAATTTGTAGCAAATGTGATTCTTTTATACACATATCTGGATCCTTGCCAGTGCTACAGTGTTAGTGTGCTGTGCTGAGATTCCCCTGATGTGATCTGTGTGTGGAGACTGGAGCACTTATGGAGATATCTATGTGCAATTAAAGTGATCCTTTACAAAACAAATATAATATAGTTTAACAGTCAGAACAAACCAACGAAATCAAGTCTTACAGTTTCGGGCCAGAATATCCCTATGACTGCAGTGCTCTAAATGTGAAAATGGGATCATCTCCAGCTGCACGCTGTGTTCTGTTCCCGACTTGAGTAGCTGGCTAGCTTCCGCAACAGACATGGACTCCACACTGGCTCCATCTATGGTCAGGATGTAGTCCCCTGCATGGAGTGCTCCACTTCTGTTGGGAGAAAAAGTAGTGATTCATTTGTAATATTAACACAATATTAAAACATAACAGCACATGAGAGAAATCATCAAGTCATAATAACATGACAAGACTTACAAACAACTTCTTTTCTCTTTCCCCACTGTGACTTTCAGCAAGAATAAACATTGCCTATGGCATGGTGATATTCACAAGTGATATCCCATTCATACATTATTTGTAAGTGCAAGCTCTTACTCTGTTTCTGTTGTGTCTAAGTGATCTCTGTGGGAAAATGACTTGTGGTAATTTTCTAATATGACCAAACCATGCAGTCTAACACAAACTTTGTCAACATTTTGTTACCTGTTGTCATTATCATTTTTCATCAAGTCTCCTCTTGTTTACATTAAGAATTCAAGAACAGCATTTTTTCCCCATTATTTCCAGTTTTTTTTTTGTGTGTGTGTCCAAGTCTCATATTGATAGTACAATGTTTATAGGAAAACTGCTTCAGAACCAATTGTTACACATGCATTCTGCAATATTAGGGATATCTGTCCAATAATTTGGTTTATGCTTCAAGACTCATCACACACACACACACACACAAACTACTGCCAACTATAACCAACACATTTTATGCCAAACACTGAAACTGCAGAACACATATATCTTCTTTAACATAGCATCTGCTTGCTGCACAAACTGAGAAAGAATACCTCTCATTATAAGAAAGCAAAAATACAACATATATTAGTTATTTAAGCCAGCAGCAAACGAAAGAGAAGACAAGAGAAATTCTTCTGTAAAACAATATATAAATGCTCAATTGCTCATTTGTCCCCAAAACAAATGGTATAAAACTTATCAACTTCATAAGAAGGGAGTCGTGGTGGTGCAGTGGCTAGCTTGCCTGTCTACCAGCCAGGTAATCATGTGTTTGAATCCCTCTCACAGAAGGGATTTGTGTTGTAATTGCCCTGAATCCCCAACTCTTTTTTTTTTATTCGCATATCCTTTACAGGACATCGCTGTCAACAGCAGCATCTTTCAGCTGTCTGTTGATTTCTTGGCAAGATTACGCTCAGTAGTTTGCCATTGCTTTCTGAGCGGCCGGCTCAGTTATCCCGCAAGTCACTAGCGGGGGTCGAACCGCTCCCAGCTCTCGCCCGTTACGAGACTGCGTGATAAACGGGATTACAGAGAAAGTGTTGTAACCCCTCGGCCAGAGAGACCGGCCTCGGCCAGATACACAGCCTAAAATGGGTAACAGGAAATGATATGGGCAGAAGAGGCAGATAAACATCAAAATGATAGACTAACAATATAGCTAGACAGGCAGAGACATGCATCTCAAGTTGGGTGACATCTGTGTTGGGGGTTCCTTATTCTCTATGTACATATCATCATTAGGAAACAGAAAAATATATATAACATTCAACAGTACATGCTTTACATACACAACACGGGTACAGTGTGTACAAGCCATACATACATAACTATTATGTGCACAATTACCAAACACACCTGTCAGCATTACTCATGGGCTGAATGCTGTCTACACACAGGCATGATTTCTCCTGGTATGTGGCCGGTGAGAGGCAAAGTCCCAGATCTCTTCCTGGGATTAGGTCAACTTCTATCAGCAAGGGACCTGATGCATTATCCACAGCATCTAGTTCAGAAAGATTGTACATGCTGATTAATGACTGCAATGTGGAAACAGAAATATGAATCAAGAATCACTGTACTCAGCACATGCTCCTGCCCTTCCTTCAGTAGCCCTCCAAGAGTTCCCAGGCTGAGGGTACCAGTCACAGTGTGACTGAATGTCCACCTGTACTTTCCTCTGAAGTTGAATGAAGAATGACTTGCGCAATGAATCAGATTAAACTGAGGAAGTGTTGAGCAATTCTTCGACCACACTCTCTCGCCTGAGTCCATCTGAATCCAGTGGCAAGACAAGTAAAGACAGCTGGAGACAAATACAGGTGCAGTTGACGACCACGGCACTCTACGTGTCTTGTCGTGCTCATTATGTTCCACAACACTTTGCAGGTAAACGCCATCTTGCCCATTAAATCGTCAATTATTCTTCCGCACAGTCTGCCAAATCCTGTCTTAACATGCTGGGTAGGCATACCCTAGTTCGCCGATTAGTTTGACGCCGAATGGTTACTCTCATTTGGTTTTGCCATCCCGTCACAGCCGTTGCCCGGGGGTGGCCGCTGCCGCATGCTGACAAATACTAGGAGCCACAAGCGTGAGCTGGATGTCAGGCTTGGACCAGTGGGGAATGGGCACCTATACAGGCTGAGTGTAAACTAAACCCACTGCTCACTCCCTTATGAATCATCCTCTCCAGAATGGGTTCTTTTTTTTTGCTGCATTTTCCACTCGGCTCCCTTCACCACCTCATTTTTGTCATAATATAGCGCACCATCCAGAGAAGTGACTGCAGGCAGTCTATCAGCCTGCTCATTTCCTCACACAACCACATGGTCTGGGCAGAAAATCCAGGATATGCTCTTGAACAGAGTGAGCACAGATTGAAAAAATTTGTCTGGATGGAAAGATGTAGCTTGTGTGAGTAGGTAGTGTCACACTCGAGATTAAATCAGCGAGGACAAGTTTTTAGAGATGATATTATGTGAGATACAGATCAATGTACTGAAAGTGTCATGTGTAAATGCAGCAGTGCCTCAATACTGTTGTGAAGCTGGTTGATAGACAAGTAAAGTCAAACAAGAGAAAAGTATTTAAACTATTTCTATAGGCAGAAATGCTTGTCTGACAGCCTGGTGGTCGTGTGTTCGAAAACTCCTTGAGCTGGCTGACATGTCAACCCAACCTAAATTGGACACAAGAAAGACAGACAGACAGACAGACAGCCAGCCAGCCAGCCAGCCAGCCAGCCAACCAGCCAGCCAGCCAGCCAGACAGACAGACAGACAGACAGACAGACAGACAGACAGACAGACAGACAGACAGACAGAAAGAAAGAAAGAAAGAAAGAAAAAAAGAAAGAAAGAAAGAAAGAAAGAAAGAAAGAAAGAAAGAAAGAAAGAAAGAAAGAAAGAAAGAAAGAAAGAAAGAAAGAAAGAAAGAAAGAAAGAAAGAAAGAAAGAAAGAGGGGGGGGGAGAGAATATTAGAGTTTGAGTTGCCAGTCAGAGGTGAATATTGGAATCATTAAAGAAAAAGGAAATGATCACATGAAAGAAATAAGAAAGGAAGATGAAAGTAAGGATAGGTGAACAAAAATGAAAGAAGAATAAATGTTAGACTTACCCTGAACAGCAACATCATAAGACACAGTGAACACAGCTGATGTGTCACACTGTGAGAATAGTGACAGGGTCTCCGTCAAAGTTAGGTGTGCCACCTTGTATCCATTGATGGCAACAACTCTATCCCCAACCTTAATGCAGCCCTCTCTAGAAAGACAAGCATTGGTGATTTACAACAAAGTCCAGAAGTTTGAACAAAACTATTTGTGCTGTTTGTATTTACTGAATGAGATCAAGGTTAAACCATTATGATATATCAACCATTTAAAGATATACAGCTCCCTGTTAAAGGATGTTGGAGGAAAAGGAGAAGGAGAATGAAGTGTGCAAGAGGAAGACAAAGTTACATGCGGGTGGACAACATCAAGAGATGCGTTGGTAGAAGCCTGCATGAATATACACCAACCCGGGACAGATAATATTAAAGACTCATCAATGCTGACTTTAATGGACAGGGACACTTTACGAAGGTGATAATTTAGAGTTCAAATTAAATATAAATGCATAATCACCATAATGTGCATGGTGGCAGATGTAGGCAGTCATGGCTGACCACCTCACATGATCACCTGAGTCTTGGATCAGGTCTATCTTCTTGTCCCAAATATGCCATGTAGCAGTGATATATTTCTCTGTATTTTCCTCTTGTGTTTTTTTTTTCCAATAATGTCGCCAGCTATCACTAAGTTTTCAAGCTTATTTATCCTTGTAATGTGCCAAATGGAATCAGCATTGGAGGATGAAACATCAATAACATTAGATATGCAGATGATGCAGTATTGATTGCAGATAATGAGTAGGATCTGCAACAATTAGTAGATGCGGTTGTTGTACACCGTGAGCATCTGGGGTTAGAATTAAATTGTAAAAAGACACAGGTTATGGTTGTCACTAGGAAGAACGAAATACCACAATGTAATATACAAGTAAATGGGAATATTCTTCAACAAGTGAATCGGTACAATTATCTCGGAACAGTCATAACATCTGATGGGAGATGCCATGAAGAGATTAGAACAAGAATCGCCATGGCGAAAGTAGCCTTTAGCAAGATGAGTTAAGTTGAGTTGAGTTATGTTAAGAACCGACATCACTGCACTCAGGACATTCCCATACGTGCTTCGTCCCCTCATTCAACAGCCAGCGAAGAGTCATACTACTAATCGTTCCCACCGCTATCTGATTAAAAGTTCTCCTGGTCTTCCCTCTCAGTTTTGAGATTCTTCCAGAACCCGTGCCGATTTCCCGCAATCTCATTCTTTCCACATATGGGTTCTCAATCTGCTCCTCTGCCTTCTCCACCTGGTCCCACAAGCGCACGACCACCTCCCCCTTGTCCCTAGGCAAAATTCCACCAAGAGGTGCATTCCCTGCTAACCTATCAGCCTGTTCATTCCCCCATACACCCGCATGGCCAGGGCAAAATATCCAAACAATTCTCACGATCTGTGACCTCTGAAGCGACGAGAGCCATTCCACACGAAACATTCCTTTCTCCACCTTGCTAAGCATAGCAAGATTAAAAACATTCTGACCAACAAAAAGATGTCAACTGTAACGAGAACAAGAGTGTTGAGGGGATACATAGAACCTGTCCTTTTGTATGGATGTGAAACTTGGACAAAGAGCAGTCAAGCTGAAAAACATCTGATGGCTACAGAAATGTAGTTTCTGAGGAAAATACAAAGAATACCATGGACAGACAGAAAGACCAATGACCAAGTACTACAGGAGACAAATGAAAATCGTAAATTGATTAGAGAAATTAGACGTAGACAGTCAAAATTTTTGGATGTTATGAGAAGAAATGGATTGGAGAACTTAGTGACAACTGGCAAGATCGAAGGGAACAGACCAAGAGGAAGACCGAGAGGAAAATACCTGGATGGCTTGACCACATGGCATGGTCGAGACAGGAACACTGAGCTGATCCACGACTCTGGTGATCGAGTGAAATGGCGAGTCATGACCGCCCACGCTTTCCGGCATGGCACATGATTGATTGATTGATTGATTAATGTGCCCAAAACAAAAACATTCTTTACTGTCTTATGTCTAATTTCTCTAATTAACTGAAGAATTCATTTGTTTCTTGAAGGACTGTCTTATTCATTTTTCATAACATTTATGGTATTTTATATTTTATTTATTGTGTCTGTGTAATTCACCCAGGGATTACATTGTTTTCAATTTATGGTATTATGTGCATTTTTCTCAGAAACATTTCTACTGCCAGCTCCCTGGTGAAGGGGTTATGGATGCAGTTTGCAATCCCGCATACAGCGTTTGAAACACAGCTGCGGGCAATTTGGCAGCAGACCGCCTTGCGTTGGGTTTTCTATAAAATGGCATGGGTGCCAGTCATTCAGAAAGCAATGGCAAACTACTGAACGTAAACTTGCCAAGAGATCACAATCAGCCAAAAAATGCTGGGGTTAACTACGACATCCAGTAAAGAATATGCAACTAACTTAAATGCCATTAAATGTTTCTCAGCAAGTCTTCTTATTGCCCATGTGTCACGTCCATATAACTGTATAGGTTCTATAAAGCCTGTAAACTCTCATTTTCTCACTGCAATTCATAGCTTGTTTTCCCCATTTACTTGGATGTTAAATTGTGGTATTTCTTTATTCTTGGAGATGACCATAATTTATATTTCCTTACAGTTTAATTCTAACCCTAGTTGCTCACTGTGTTCAATAACAGCTGGCACTCAATTCATGAATCACAGTATTTACAAATGCCCAACTGCTATTTAACACAATGGGTGAATCAGCAAAAAGGAGAAGTAGAACTGGTAAGCTTTAATACAACACAATCATAAGTGTCACGTTGGATGTTGCTGCTAATGTCCTTGTCAGCACACAAACAACAAACACACTGATACAGCTACATACAAAATCTACATGAAAAAAATATACAAAAGTCACTTAGCTGATGTTAGTGCTTGCCATGTGAGCTCCAAGTGCTGAATGTGTCAGTGAATATTTAGTATTTATTAAAAGATAAAGATAGTCCCATGTCAGATACAGTTGTTGGGGTGTGGAAACAAAACTGGCAATCATAGCTGTGAATCTGCGTGTAAGAGGCTCTAGAGATAAGGCCCTCCCCGACTGAACCTGAAGCATGGTTTTCTTTAGCAAAGATAGACAAGCAACTCTATATAGTAGTCTTAAATACACATTACAGTTGACAGGGCTGGGGATCAACGTGGCAAAGTGGTCAAGACGCCTGCCTCGTGCTCTGAAGGTTGTGGGTATGTTTCAGGACTGTATTGTTCAGATCATGCATGCAATTTTTCTAAAGACCCAAGGGGTCATTGTTTGAGCTATGAAGTTTGTGCAATGTGCTCTCACTTTTAACCTTTATTTGATGTCTTTTTGTTTCTGTGTTGAATATCAACAATTATTACTAGACAACAATTAAACAAGCCACTAAAAGAGGCAGAAGATGTGGGCATGCAGTAGTACCTATCTGCTGGTCCTCCATGTCTGACTGCTACCACAGTCAGTGGGTGGGCCCTCATCTTGTCAACCACCATGCCCCCTCTAAGGGTAAGACCAAAGCCAGACACTTCCTTGGAGAGCGTAACTTCATGGATGTGGCTGCGAATGTTGCCTCCACTGGAACCTGACCAAAACAATGCAAATGTATAAACTGAACAAGTAGCAATTATATCAATTAAAGAGGGAAACACAAGAACCAACACCAATTATAAGAGGGATGTGCTAAGGGTGGCAGCTATCCCCTGTAGTTTTTAATACATACTCAGAAATTATGATAACAAAAGCAGACGCAGGATGAAAATCAGAAGTTAAAGTAATTGGAAAACACACAGTACATGCCACGAGGTGTATTGGGTATATGGTGCTAGCCCCATATGAGTATAGACCAATCAGTGCTTTGGTGGATGATGTGGTTAATAATCACACAAGCTGCTTTTTCTTCCAATGTCATTTCCTGGTAGACATTTTAAGCTAGGTAAACCTGAGAAGCATAGGTCAATTGTTAAAATCTGCCTCAATGGGGATTTGAACACACGACCAACAGGCCATCAGGCAAGCTTGCTAGCCACTGCACTACTTTAGATCCCATACATGAGTTAGTACAATAAAATGTACTTATGACCAACCAGGCCATATGTATGATAACACTCACCACCAATTTACTGAACACTGTAATGCGCTTTCTTAACGTCTTCTGTTTCATTTAGTTGTTACATTAACCCACTCAATGTCAACTGTCCAACTGGCACTTTAACTCCTCCTGTTTGTTTCAGTTGTTACTGCCAGGGAGTGATCATTGTTGATAACTGTAGTGTCACTCTGTAGCTGTACAGATTCAAGTGGCATATATATAATGAATGTACGCCCCTCAGACTTGGTGAATTAAGTTGTTCTCTGAGGGCTGCCCAACTGCCGACTTCACCATCATTAAGTGGCACTTGGTAATATCTCAGCATGGTGCCTGCCACATTGACTGGTTAGCTTTTGTTTCTATACTAACTCAACTATGATGGACAGAACACAACTATTGATAACTCAACTCCAACGACAGTTTTCAAAGTTCTATTAGTCTATACACGTAACACAATTCATGTGTTCAATTTCAATTGCCCGACAAAACTAATTAACACTTATACAATAACATTCTACTAAACCAGTAGCAGCATAATCTGTGGCCATCGCTACTTGCTACCTGACCAAGGTGGTCTGACGCAGAATCACTTTCAAACCATGCTTCCGTTCTTTCATGGAACAACTCCCGGCGTTTTCCAAGCTTTGTGAAAAGCGCTCATACTGAGTCACTTTTCACAGTCTTTCTTTCTGAACAATGCCATAACCTATGACACTAAATTTGGGTTATGCCAGTTACATTAATCTATTCAATCCCAACTGTTACTTTAACTCCTCCTGTTTCATTGAGTTATATTAATTTACTTAATCCCAATTTTTAATTTAATTCCTTCTGTTTCTAACAGTTGTTACATTAATCCACTCAGTCCCAATTGTTATTTTAACTCTTCCCATAGTTTTGTTATTTTAACTCTTCCCATAGTTTTGTTATTTTAACTCTTTCAAATGCAAATGTTTATTACTTTAAAGTACAGTTCCTTATTATAGAAAATGTTTCAGTAACAACTACCTGGGACATAAGGAGTTAGAAATTAATTTACAAATGAACATATCACCAAAAAGATAAAAATTTAGTGCATTAGTGGTACCTGAATCTGGAATTTCATATTCAATTTCCAGTGTGACATTAGTCCCTGCATTCTTCAGCAAGTTGATAATCTCCTCATGGCGCAGAGTTGCTGTTCGGATTCCATTTACTGATACAATATAATCTCCTACAAGAAGCGCATCACATCTGGAAATGAAAACAGAAAATAATACTGTTTGATAAACTTCACAACCTCATTGATCAGAAGTGGCAGCAAATTATTCATTTTCATATCGCAATACTCATTTTGACCAAGCAAACTGCTGTTTCATTCAGTTGTTACATTAATCTACTCAATTCTATTTGTTACTTTAACATTCCACGCCCCTCATTTTTTTTTTTAACTGTCTGCTATGTTTTCAAAACTCTTTCAGTCTTCTCAGGAGAATGTGACTGTTTGGTGATGAATGTAGCAACAATCAACAAAGGCATTATGATGAGATGTCTTACATTACACAGACTGTCTTGCCCTGCCTTCACCAAAATCTAAGTGGTCTTTGGAAAATCATTCCCTGCTGCACTCTTCTCTGATTTGTTTCACGTGCCTCTGTTACCTGCTGGTATGTAAGTTTCTGCCAGGGTTTGTGATATCCATGCATTTTTATCTTTCTCTGTTTCTTTTTCCTGACACTGTCCCAGTAAGACTAATTATTTAATAACCCAGTTGATCCTGACAGGTAATTACCAATTGATACTGCTTGTTTTTTTAACTTTTTTTAATGATCGAACAGGGGAATTGTCTGCTGTGGGGAGCGGACATCCTGAACACCCTCAGGGAGGCTGGATAAATAAATAACTCGGGGGGGGGGGGGGGGGGGGGGGGGGGGGGTGATGTGCAACTTTGACTAATCTATCCATATTTATTTTATCTTGACTAAAATTCTCCCTGGTGAAGGGGTTAATGACTTTCTCTGTAATCCCGTGTATACACGTGAGGAGCACAGCTGCGTGAGATTCGGTAGCGGATCATGTCGCGATGATTACTTGCGGGGTATGTGAGCCAGTCACTCAGAAAGCAATGGCAAACTACTGAGCGTAATCTTGCCAAGAACACTAACAACAGCTGAAAAATGCAGGTGTTAACTGCAACGTACTGTAAGGGATATACAACTTTCAAAAAAAATTCTTTTTGATTCTTCTGCATCTCTGCAGATCTACTGACTCAAAGATCTTTTCCAGATTAGTTCAGGCCACCTGTTGGGATATATATGTATATACTCAGCACCTCATGCCAGTGATAACAATCACCACTCCACTTGGGGATGTAACAAGCAACTATAATTTTATTAGCATAAAAGTGCATGTCATGAATAAACATTACAATCTCACTGAATAAAGGTAGGACAGATATCTAGTGAGAGAATACCAGTCTGACTAAAACCATTTTATTTAGATAGGTGGACACCTATTTGCTTGAGGAAAGGACAAACAAGAGAAGACACTAATATTAGTTAACTACACAAACCATCACCAAATCTGACCTGTGAGCAATGCTGCCTGGGCGTAGATTTGACACATGTGGCCTATGACCTTTATCAGCACCTCCTGAAATTGACATAAATATTAATGTGAATAAGTCTAAAAAAGTATTGGAGAGTATGAGAAAGGCCAACATGATCTCATACTTGATGAAGGGAAACTCCCAACTGCAGCTCTGAGTGGTGTAGGATGGGCAATGCACAGTTGTCTAGCATACACAGCTCTGGGGTCTGGGTATTCATCGGTGTATATGGACAGCTCTGCAACTGAGCAGGGTAGGATACTCACTTGTCCAGGAAGTTGGAAACTTTTGCCAAAGGCATAGGTAACAAACATACCTCCAAGTGGCTGTGGAAGTCAAGGGGAAACCACCACATAACTTACCCAAGTGTGTATGAATCAAAGCAGGTCAGAGTCAGAAAATGGCATTAATGGCTGTCTTATGATACCCTTATTAGGTAGGTACTATCATGAGCCACAGATGATACCAGTCTGTCATCAAGCTACTGATGTCAAAACCAAAATCCAACAAATTTAGAGTAGGTACTTGGAATGTTAAGACATTGGCAGAAATAGGAAACTTACATAATGCAGTAAAAGAAATGGACAAGATTAAAATTAATAGCCTAAGAATGAGTGAGATGAGGTGGAAGGGATCTGGTAAAATAAAGGGCAAACAGACAATAATATATTCAGAAAGTGAAAAGCATGGAAAAGGAGTAGCACTACTATGTGATGAGAAATCAGATGCATGTTATGAGCAATCAGAATGGGCATGTGCATTGTCATCATAACATTACAGTAACTCTCAACCACACATTATTCACATCTGATTCAGACTTTCTTGGCAAAACATAATATTTCTCTGGTTGGTCAGAATGCCTACTCTCCCAACACAGCTCTTTGCTATTTCTAGGCTGTTCCCCAAACTGAAAATGTCATTGAAATGGACCCAATTTGAACAATGATAACATATTATGCGGAACACAATGGCCACACTGTACTCTATTCCCAAAGAGCTTTCCTGAAATACTTCCAACAATTGCAGGATTGTTGAGAGAAGTGTGTACAGTCTGAGAGAAGTGTGTACAGTCTGAGAGAAGTGTGTACAGTCTGAGAGAAGTGTGTACAGTCTGAGAGAAGTGTGTACAGTCTGAGAGAAGTGTGTACAGTCTGAGAGAAGTGTGTACAGTCTGAGAGAAGTGTGTACAGTCTCAAAGAGAGTATTTTGAAGGAGACTAGGGATTTAGACCTCCAGGTGAGGAACTATTTTTCCTGGCCATACGTCCATTACTTTTTGAACAGACTTTGTATTTATAGCTTTACCCTACAGATCAGGAGCAAGTAAATATGAAGAATTTCATACCTAAACTACTAAAAATTCAACAGGAACAAGCAGATGTATTCAACAAGAAATCAGTAACAAAGAAGATTAGAAGACACATGAAATGTAGAAAAGTGAACTATTTTGGGCATGTAAAGAGACATAAATGTCTGGAAATGATAACTATGAAGGGAGGTGTACTGGGGAAGAAGAGAAGAGAAAAACCACATCATAGATGAATTCAAAAGGTGATAGATAATTGACACCTGAGAGCAACAGAGGCAGGACATTGGGCTACTATGGGGGAAAAGTTTTGCACTGGACAAGCTACAAGATGACAAATGTTTGAACACTGGACTTCTTAGCTGTCCGTGATCTACAATATACTATAGTCTTCTGCTTTGGTTCGCTTGAAATTTGCCTATATCTGCAATGTTTTCTCTTGTATGAACTTCACTGCCTTTTTTAGTTCACTCAGCGGTCCATAAAGTTTATCTTACACTGTTGTTTAACTAGACCAGAAGGTTTCCCTGGATATGTCACATTTTGGGCTGTCTTGAAGTATATAATCTGATGTTTGTGGTGCCAATCCACATGTGCATATGGCTGATTCGCCAATCTTGAATTTTGTATACATGTGGTAGCGCAATTTATTGTGTCCTGTTCTGAAGTACAGAATATACTATATGTTAAACCAACAGAAAAGTGTTTATTCTCTTAACTCTTATTCAACATTATGTTTCACGAAACAAATGAAGATCGTAAACTGATTAGAGTCATTAGACGTAGACAGTCAAAATTTGTTGGGCATGTTATGAGAAGAAATGACTTGGAGAACTTGGTGACGGCTGGCAAGATTGAAGGGAAGAGACCAAGGGGAAGACCAAGAAGTAAATACCTGGATGGCTTGGCCACATGGCATGGTTGATACAGGAACACGGAGCTGATCCACGACTCTGGTGATCAAGTGAGATGGTAGAACATGACCACCCACGCTTATCGGCATGGCACATGATGGATGGATGGATCTTGAAAACATCTCCAATGTGTGTATTCCTGCATCCATGCATCCAGTCAACATCTCAATATGCCATAATACTTGCAAAATGGCTTTCCTTTACACAACTACTGCCATCACCACCTAACTCTACTCAAGAGATCAAGTGACTGAAACATACCTGAAACTGTTAATCCCAGGCCACAACCTTCTTTTTTCTGAAGCTCAACAACCACAGTACCTCTTCTGTCCTCTGTTGAACAAACAAGATATAAGTAAAACACAATGTTTCCACACAATACTAATATGCTAAATTTAATTGGCTAAAGGCTTGAGAACGTGGGTCATGAGCCACTTACCAGGCGTTCGAAACGCAGCCATGACCGATTTGTGCAGCAGACCGTGTCGTGTTGTGTTATAACGTGTTGGTATGGGAGCCGGTCGTTCAGAAAGCAATGGCAAACTACTGAATGTAAAAACTTGCCTAGTACATAAATAGCAGCTGAAAATTGCTGGTGTTGACTGCAACGTCCTGTAAGGGAAATGCAACATTTAAAAATATATATATATATATAATTACCAAATAAAATAAATTTTTAACATGTTATTTTTTTAAAAACATAATTAATATACTGGGCATTTCAAAACACACACAGATGTGACAAGATCACTTCATGAACCAATGTTACAAGATGACGCCTAGATCGCTTTGAGAACATCACGATAACTACAGTAACGCTGATGTAACATTATATTCTTAACTAGGTCATTAAAAAAAAACTGTCATTTTACTGCCTTTAGTGCCTTGCAGTGTAGGGCAGGGGGGTATTGAGCCTGAGGAATTAAGGCCGCCTGGCTAGTGCAGACGCCGAGAACTGTGCAGGTTACGATTTTCTTTTTGTTCCCGTCTTAACTAAGTATAGGTCATAATTGCAAATGATAACGCTATAGGATGCTGTTGACAATGTCTGTGGTAAAAATACACAGCAGTATTAGTGATGGTATTTATTACCATGTCATATGGAGTCTCTGTGGCGAAGTGGTCAAGCCGTTTAACTCGAGCTCCGAAGGTTCCGAACTCGGTTCCGGGCCGCGTCCTTCAGTTCACAAATTAAATTTTTCGGAGACTCCTGTGGGTCGTCGCTAGAGCTACGGAGTTCATGCTTTATGTGACGCTTTCCGCGCTGCGGAAAGAGACCGAGCCATATGGGATAAAACCCGGTGCAATGAAGTCTTTTTTTTTTATTACCAGTCATATTTCAAATTGACGTCATATTTTACTCTTTCCCATCTTCGACACCTTATCTTGCCCTATAAAGTTCATTACACTGGGGATACAGTTTAACTCCACCATCTGGTCCTTAGGTAATATGTGATACGCAATTAGTATTACAGTACTGGAGGTTGAAAATAACAACTTCCACCCATTTGAAAAACGGATTAATGCATGTGAACGGCAGAAGTATTCATGCATTCCAACAAACTAACCAGGTGAAATCCTTGCTTGATGACCCTTTATGAGCCTAAATTATGTGCAGGACTGGGGGTGAGTGTTATTAGAACAATAGGTTGATAAATGTTAGAAAATAATGATGGGTGGACAGAATTATATTCTAATATCGGAAAACCTCAAGTTTCCGATAAAGTGTACTCATGGCACGTGGGATGTAAGATAGGAGGAGAAATTAAGAATATGTACATATGTGGTACCCATATTTTGAATAACTACAAAGATTATTTTAATGTGCATTTTGTAGATGAACCTATGTATATATTTTGAAAGTGTATAAAGCGTATTTCATGATTTCAGTCTTATGAAAGTAGGGAATTAAACACCTGTGATGGCCCGAATAGAGTGGTAGAAAAAATATGTGGAACATGATTCTCACATGCAAGCAATACTACTAGGCGATTTACATTAAAATCTAAATTTACTTCAACATCATCCAGTGTCATGCCAAAAATAATGACACAGTTTTTAGAAAAACTCATAAACCATGTATTAGTGGGTCTTAATTTGGGAAGTAAAGGATTCAAAGGGGATAACTGAGACATCCTAAAGCAAGACTACTAGAATGTCTCAGCTACCTTGCTCGAGTGCCTTGTTCTGTTCATACTAGCACCTATATTCTTTAGGTTGCACTTCACGACTCCTTGGCGACAGCCGATTGCTCTATATCTAATGGTTGATATGTGAGTAGGCAGTATTATTGGTGGCCTCTTCTTGCTATCTATGGAACCATCGTAGCTGCGCCAGAACTCCCCATAAAATTTATTAGTAAGGACATAGGCGCAGGCAAATAATACACCTGATACACACCAAATTTGCAAATATGTACATTTTGTAATGTTTGTTCACGCTAAAATCTCTATAATTGTTCTAATCCAACTGACCAATTGTCTTCGGATGTATCCACTTTTGAGACCGTTTTCACAATGGTACCTTGTATCATCATGATATACAATGTATCATTAGGCTATACATCGAATCATGTTTTATATGAAAGCCTAGCAAATAGAAACAAATATTGTTCCTGTTTGCCTCTGAGAGTAACATACAAACAGATGCCCATAAAACCAGGCCTCAGCAACTTGACCATAAACAAGATACTGAGGGGTATAGACTATTTTCATTTATGGAGCCTTGTTGCTGCTAGTGCCCTGTCCAGAAACCTGTGGAAGGTTACAGAGAAGCTGATTCACCATCTAGTGCAGTGGTTCTCAAATTTTTTTGGCCCCTGCCTCCCTTAACCATATGTTCAGAATGCCATTCCGCCCCCACCCTTTCATATTTCCTCCCTATAAATCCCCCCCCCCCCTTTTTCGCCTCTACACAGTATGTGTAAAAATGTAAGCTAAATTTAATAACACATACTAGAACAAGTCTAAACGTCTACATAATATGTAGACATCTACTTACGTTATAAAACTAATTTCAGAAGGGCGAGAAGTACACAATCATAAAGTATGGAGGGAAAACAATATCAAGTAATTGGTTCTTTTATTAATGTGATCTTGAAATAATCTTAATTCCTCCCCTGGAAACCCTCAAATTCTCCCCTAGGGGGGAATTCCCCACTGGTTGAGAACCACTGATCTAGTGAGACAGTCAATCCTGAAGAGTATCGAGTACCTGTTTGTACATCGACTCCCATACTGAAACAGTAGGACTAAGCTCAGCTCTAACCATAGACAGGATCAAAACACCCAGGTGACTCTGTATCGTCACATCGCCCGCAACATGTCTGTGTCATCATCTGTGTGCACATGATGATATATAAATATACAGGCCTCATTTTGTTTATGCTTCACCCATTTCATACTGTTTGGTCAACTTTGTATCAAATTTTTAAAATGTTTGGTTCTCGTTCACTGGTTGAATTAAGAATTGTGTAAATCTTTCTTTCATTAAAAGAAGACAAATTTGTTTTGTTATGGCACCCATATACATCATTCTTTATTCTTTGAATGCAATGTGTGCAAGTGAGTGTGCAAGTGTAATAATTAACAGGGGGATAAAATTTCTGACAAAAGCACCTGGCCAGATAAACTAGACATTCATGTTAGGTCTTCCTATATACACAAGTATTCTGCACCTTCTGCCTCCCAAGTGAATCCCAGTCTCTTCTATTGGGACTATCCCTTTAGGCATCCTTCTTATAACGAAC
Organism: Cepaea nemoralis; assembly: GCA_014155875.1. Classification (NCBI taxonomy): domain Eukaryota; kingdom Metazoa; phylum Mollusca; class Gastropoda; order Stylommatophora; family Helicidae; genus Cepaea; species Cepaea nemoralis. Next base: position 201,545 of record JACEFZ010027999.1, on the reverse strand, counting down.
TGCAATTTATAGAGACAGCTAACTCTTGAGTAGGGTTTTCTGCCTATTATAGTCAGAAATACCCCAGCGGCCAGCAACATCCAAACAGGAAATACATTCGTACAATTTGGGAAAGAAAAGTGTGGAGTGGGGTGGTTTACTCTTGACAAAGAATGTTTTTTTTTAGCATTTCACGGATACAATTCATGGAAAATGCAAAGAATACCATGGACAGACAGAAACACCAATGAACAAGTCCTTCAAGAAACAAATGAAGATCGTAAACTGATTAGAGAAATTAAACGTAGACAGTCAAAATTTATTGGGCATGTTATGAGAAGAAATGACGGGGGAACTTGGTGACAACTGGCAAGATCGAAGGGAAGAGACCAAGGGGAAGACAGAGAAGTAAATACCTGGATGGCTTGGCTACATGGCATGTTCGAGACAGGAACACTGAGCTGATCCATGACTCTGGTGATTGAGTGAGATGGCAGAACGTGACTGCCCACGCTTAACGGCTTGGCATATGATGGATGGATGGATACAATCAAGTCTGTGATCGACTTCTCACTATTAGACTTAAAACAGAACAGGAACATCGCAGGAGGGGGGGGGAGGAGGAGAAGAGAAGGAAGCTGAGTCTACCCACTGTTGATTGGTTGTTAACCCCAGCATTATATCCATTCCCTTGTCCCTCTCATTATCTACCATTGGTCATTTTCATTGCACTTGTGCTGTCCACTCATCACATCATCTTTCTTCATTTCTCATTGTCTATCACTTCAGCTCTGTTCTTCTATTACTTCATATCTCATCTTCTAACATCACTTAACACTGCATCTTTTACTTCATTTGCTGTCCTCTTTGGCATTAACTCACTTGTATTCTCCTCTTCCTTCAGACCTAGCACTGTACTTCACTGTACTTTCTCAAAGTCCATATGTTGTCACCTTTGTGATTACCTTCACATTGATTTTTATTGCCACCTATCTTATTACCTCCTCTTCTATGTTCATTGTTATCTTTACTTACCACTGATCTCCTGTCCAAGCTGCCAGGTAATCTGGGGTGTGATACTGTAATGTTGTGGCACATCTGCAAGAACAGACAAGTTTAATCAAATTCAGGTAAAGTAAAGTAAAAGTAAAGTAAAGTAAAAGTAAAGTAAAGTAAAAGTAAAGTAAAGTAAAAGTAAAGTAAAAGTACAGTCAAGTCAAGTCAAGTCAAGTCAAGTCAAGTCAAGTCAAGTCAAGTCAAGTCAAGTCAAGTCAAGTCAAGTCAAGTCAAGTCAAGTCAAGTCAAGTCAAGGACATGTTTCCGCATCTTGGGGAATATTAGAATATATTTTCTATATACATTTTTATAAACCAGTCAGCATTCGATTAGTGATGTGTTCAATACAATACCCACCGTGTTTGCTTCCCATATTTCCTAGTACTAATTTTAGGCTGTAAGCAAAAAGTAGAACATAGAACCAATCTTAACATACGGCTGCGAATCCTGGACAATTGGTAACCAAGCAAAAAGATCCCTGGAGGCCTTGGAGATATGGTTTTATAGAAGAATGCTGAAAATTAATTTGGCAACTAAAATGAGCAATCTAGACATTTTGTAGGAAGCTAAGGCGCAAAGATACCTAGGAAGCAAAATGACATCTACAGGGGACTCAACACCAGAAATATTATCTAGAATCTCACTGGCATCTGGTGCCTTCAATAAACTGTTAAACATCTGGAAGTCAAGTCACTCAGCCAACATACGAAACTTAAAATCTTCAACTCTTGTGTGATTCCAGTGCTAACGTATAGATGTGAGAGTTGGAAATCAACGGTAGCTTTAGATAAAAAAAATTAGACAATCTTGAGAACAAATGTCTTAGAAGAATTCTAAACATCCAGTGGACAGATTTCAAAACCAATGTGCAAATAAGACAAGAGACTAAGCAAGATATTGTATCCAATTTTATAAGAAAATGCTGTTGGAACTACATCGGCCATGTACTCAGAATGGACAAGACAAGACTCCCCTACCAAGCCCTCATATGGTCACCAGTAGGGAAAAGAAAACGGGGAAGACCAAGAGAGACCCTGCGTAGAACCATCATCAGAGAAGGCTCATTCAACGACCAAGTGAACATCCAAGATCTACAACAGGTAGCAGCGAACCGCCGGACATGGAGAGCCATGACTTCTGCCCTATGCGCCGACTTAGGCTCAAGAAGAAAGACTAACTAACTAAGGCGCAAAGACAGCTTATAAACACCAGAAAGAAGCAGTCGTTCTTTGGCCACATTATGAGGAGACAAAAACTGGAACATGCTGCGACAACCAGAAATATTTATCACATCTCCGATTATACTTCTTAGTTTTTCTACGAGCAGTATGAAAATCCCCAGCGGGTTGCTAGGCCAGTCGCAGGTTTAGGACAAAAATGTGACCAAAAGGAGTCCGTTCACCCCCCCCCCCCCCCCGCCCGGCGAGCCAGAGTCCCGTTGGCCCCGGCGAGCCAGAGTCCCGTTGGCCCCGGCGAGCCAGAGTCCCGTTGGCCCCGGCGAGCCAGAGTCCCGTTGGCCCCGGCGAGTCAGAGTCCCGTTGGCCCCGGCGAGTCAGAGTCCCGTTGGCCCCGGCGAGCCAGAGTCCCGTTGGCCCCGGCGAGTCAGAGTCCCGTTGGCCCATGACCTCACGGTCATGGTTTCCCGGTCTACACCACGGAGAGGTGGGGTTGACTTGTGTAGTCTGCGGGTCATCGGCAGGCTACTAATTTTCACTTGTCACCCTTTCTAGGAGAGGCTAGCCAACCCTAACCCTGCTGGCTGCAGGGCCAGCACAAGTCCACACCTTATAGACTGGCAAGTCAACGGATAATGATAAAAGTCCCCTTTACATGCCTTAGGCGCACTGGGCATATGATGCTAGACCAGTGGTTCTCAACCTTTTTTGGCCCGTGCACCCTATCACCATATGTTCAGAATGTCATTCGCCCTTCCCCCCCCCCCCCCTTCCCAAAATGTCACCCCCCCCCCTTTTTTTTACACACCTAATTCACGAAAGGGGGACGATCGCGTTGTGTGTGGTGCTTAAGCCAGTCTAAGTCTGCCAATCTGTGGTCTTAATCCCCCCCCCCCCCCGGAAACGCTAAAATTATCCCTGGTGGGGGGGGGGGGAATTCCCCACCGGTTGAGAACCACTGTACTAAACTATATGCTATATATGCTATGATTATAGACCAACTGGCACTCGGTGAATGGCGTAGTCAGAATCACGCTGGCCTCCTTTACTTCCCAAGACATTTCTCGCTGGGTCCACCCAAAAACACCTGGAGAAGAGAAGTGGGGAGAGAAGTGAATAATTATGGGGAGGATATGGACGAGGCTCGTGAGTTAGCTAAGGAGGGCTTGGAGTAAGCTGGTTGAAGGCATATGCTTCAGTGGGGGAGGGAGGGGGCGCGCGAAAGAAGAACATGGGGAGCCCAGATCATTTTAAAAATCGGCCTCGATGGCTATTCAAACACATGATCATTAGGCTTCTCCGTCTACCCTACTCTCCGCCCTTATGCATTAAGGATTGGAGTTGTGTCCGCTTTGGTAAAAGCGCACGTAGATTTATCACAGTAGCAAAGCGTGTGTTTAAGCATTGCCTTTCCTTACGGTATTTTAACATAATATATGTTGCAAATGTTAAGAGACATGACCAACAAAGCCAGTTGGCATGGCAACTGAATTTTTCTTTTTAAATAAAAACACATGGCCCGACTAACGAAAGATTGGACAAGGGGTTCTCAAACTTGTGTGTTCATGGTCACTTTCACCTTAGTAATACCCATCCCTTTTTCTTCGCCCCTTCCAGCCGTTGGTGGCCGAAAATATTCATACCTTACCATCTGCATAATGTAAACTGTAGCCAGCCTTTAGCGAAGGGGTTACAAGCGCAATTCGCATACCGCGTTCGAAATTTGGAAGGAGGCCGTTAGCGCTGATTTTCATAAATGGTATGAGTTCCAGTGGTTCAGAAAGCACTGGCAAACTACTGAACCTAAACTTGACAAGAAATCACAGACAGCCTCACACACTAAAAAAGCTTATATGCATAAAATATTCGTAGTTGTTAAAATACAAATTCATTCAATGTAGTAAAGAGCGTGTAATAGCAAAGAAAAGCACCACCCCTTTCTGTCTCAGCCAGTTATTATATGTCTGAGTTGTAAGGTAAATCTAGTCTCATAGCAGATACTGTTGTTGGGGTGTGAAGTGCGAGGCAGTCACATACTCTGTGTCATGGTAACATGAGGTGGGGTGTGCGGTTTTCTACCTTTTCCAAACAATTTTCAGAAAATTATCTACTACCCATTTGTACGAGTCTGGGTAGATCCCAGGACCACGCCGGTTGAAAAAAAATAACCTTGTCAAAGCTGGGTATTAAACCTAGACCATTGTCTTGGCAGGCAAGCTCACTAACCACAATGCTACCTCGACTCATTATGTTAGTTAGTCGTTCGTTCGTTAGTCGCGGTTCCAACTTCACGGCAAATGGTTGCCCCATAATGCCCATTCCTGTGCCGGTGAATATCATACAAAATGCTCCTCACTGCCCCATGTGAAAAGTGGAACAGACAGGAGTTTCGACACACCAACAGCCCGCATAGGTATACTATGCATAATGCCACTGCCAGAATGCCAACACAAAGGTCCGCCATGAAAAATGAAGTTCATCGTCGATGGAAGGGGCGGGGCAGTCACTACTACTAAAAAACCAACAGCAACACATTACTGCATAAGGCAAGCCCAGTTTTAATTCAGCAACCGTATGTTATATACTATATGCCCTAGTTACAAATTAAGTCAATATAGTCTAGACAGCTGCTTTTTAAACCCCTGCCTCAAGTGTTATTTTAACTTACTCCCGCCTAGTAACGTACTGCTTTAAATTAACAATTTCCTGGGATAGAAAGAGTTACGAACATAATTCAATGTAGGTTAGTAACCGGTTAACTCGTACTCAGTTGGTTAGTTCCTATAATGTCTGGTACGATAAGGCCTGCAAACAGAAAACACAATTATAGTAATTCTTCTTCGGTCCTCGTTTGAGCGAAGCACGACGCATCTAGTTACGCACACCTCCAGTGTATCCGACTTCAGCATGCATTTGTGTCAAATTTACTATCTGAAGACAGATTACCCTTCCTGCGTGTAGGTTTTTTTGTTCCTTGAGTAAATTTGCGACGATCTTGAGGCCTATTCTTTGCGATTTTCAACTACCGGTTGCGCAACTTGCACGCGCAACGTCTTGTTTTTTTTTTCTTTTTCACTTAGGTATACGATTGTACAACTCAATAGATCAGGGCGACGTGTGATACCAGTAGAAACTAGTGATATTTTATGTTAATGTCCAACTCTATATCGGAGGCCAATTTGGTGACTATTGAGCTGGGAGTGGACATTGAAAAGACCGGCTTCCGACCAAACAGATTCTGTGCTAATCAGAAAGCCACATTATGCATGCTTACAGAGCAAAGCATTGAAATGAAATGGTCACTTTATACTGGACATTTAAACGTCTTAAAAGTCGAGATGATCGACTTCATTGCACCGGGTTTTATCCCATATGGCTAGATCTCTTTCCACAGCGCGGGCTGCCGAAAAGTGTCACACAAAGCACGAACTACGTAGCTCCAGCGACGACCCCCGAGTCTACAAGAAAAATGCACTCGTGAACCAAAAGACGTAGCCCGAAATCGAACCCACAACCTTCGGAAGGCCAGGCAGACGGCTTGACAACTTCTATTGACAGTGAAAATGAAACAGTATTGATAGGGAATGTCTGTGGAAATGGATGAGAAACTATGAGATCCCAAAGAAGATCTGTTAACATATTAAAGGTAACATATAAAGACAATAAATGAAGAGCTTTTCATGGGAGTAAACAAACAAATACGTTTGAAATAAGAACAGAAGTGCGACACTGATGCCCTGTGTCACTTTTATTATTCTATTGACTTGTAGACTGGATTATGGAGAAAACCACATTACACATAATTACAGAGACAGCCACATTTCACATAATTATAGAGTAATGAACTGAAATGATCAATTTATATTGGGCTTTAAATCGTCTTAAAAGTCGAGAGGATCGACACCATGGCACGGGGTAAAATGCACTCGTGAACTGAAAGACGTAGCCTGGAATCGAACCCACAACCCTCGGAGATAACCACCACCAGAAATGAAATTCAATGGATTCTGACAAAGCCACTTGGTGATCTGGACTTCGCTGACAACCATGCCTTCCTGATAGAAGATTACCAAGGAGATGAAGAAAGAATAAGACAAGCAAAAGCTACATTTTATCACATGAAGCATATCTTATACAATAAACCCCTGTCTTTGGAGTATAGATAAAGAATTCGTGCATGTTACATAAAACCAGTGGTAACATACGGGTGTGAATCACGGACAGTTACTAAAGAAGCACACAAACAAACCGCTTATGAGGCTTCAGATATGCCGTTTACTTCCAAGGACATTTTCTGGTACCCAATGTATAATGGATAGATCTGCAAGTGGATACAAGTAACAGGTGTCTGAGATTGAAGAAGTAAAGAAAGATGAAAGTGTTCTGGTCACATAAAGATTAATGGATCAACATGTAGTCAATTATTTGGTGCAGAATGTGCTCAGCTCTGGTGGCCCATCAAAAAGCAGCATGGCCCACAAACCTCTTGAAATAAATTAATGAATTCACAATCCCGACATATTGAGTTCAAAATCAATCGTGTACGATTTGTAAGCAGATCCCTTTGTGCGGATATATATTCACAGAGGTATGAGCATCGGCGGTTCAGTAAACAATGACAAAGTACTGAACGTAACAATTCTAGAAAATCACAAAAAGCCAATAAATGCTGGTGTTGAATGTGACGTCCTGTAAAAGACATGCAACTAATTTTAACTTCCCCACAGCAATAATACGACATGACTCCCCTAGGGTTTACCAGCAACGAGTTGAGAACCGGTGGGCTAGACAAAATAACAAAGGGGCAGACATACCTGAAACCGTAAAACTGACAATGTTATCACTAAAATGAGAGAGCGAAAGCGCAGAGGAAAATCATTTTCAAGTCATGTGAATAGACAGACGGGAAAAAAACTGCACGCGCCAGAAACATTGATTCCCTTGCACCGGGCGGCTATGAAACTAGGTCAAATCGTTACGTCTGTTAATAATGCGAGAGGCGACGGGTGAAATGGGGAAGTTGAAGGGTGGAATGGGGAAGAAGTCGGGTAAAACAGTATTTGGGCATGAGGGGAGTACAATTATTAGTTTTAGACAACTAAGACATGGGGCGGGGATGTGCAAGTGCGGTGAGTTTACGCACATGTAAAGACAGTGCGGGGTGTGTGCTCAACAAGGATAGTTTTTTGCTAACATTGGTGTAGGTTAAAGGCGCTAGTCATTCGCAGCTGCACATGTCACGCCAACCTTCTACCTAATTCGCCCGCAGTTCTGATGTGAGGTTTCGCCACATGGTATCTTGTCTTTGTTACCTGAAACAGCAAGTGCTTGCAACATTCATCACCATCATCATTACTACCATCATCATTATTATAACTATTATTATTGTTATCATTATTACAATTATTATTGTTGATACTATTATATCATCAAATGCAATGGCAAACTACTGAACGTAAATTGCCTAGTAAATCGCGAACAACCAATAAAGACTGGGGTTGTCTACAGCGTCCTGTATGAATGACAAACATTATTATTTTTTTTTTACATTTTATTGTCATCCTCATCAGTAAAAGAAAAGTAAAGGAAAATGTGTATAGACCTTGCGGCATATCGAGCATCGAGCGATGGCCCCATATTTCTATAAATCAATCGGTACTCGAAGTGTGATGTGGCCAATGTTATGTCGACCGCCTTTACTTCCGAAGACATTTCCAGGTATCCATTTTTAAGGCTTGGTTACCTGAGAGCACATGACATTTTTTTTTTAAATTCACCCCTAAGTAAGTTCAAACCCTTGATCACCGCGCTGGCAGGCAACCGAATTAGCCACTGCGTTGCCACAGCTCCCTTTATCATCATAATCACCATTTGATTGCCGAAAGCTAGTATTCATTCGTCATGTGCCATGCCTTTAAGTGTATGCGGTCATGATTCGCCATCTCACTCGATCACCAGAGTCGTGGTCAGCTCAGTGTTCTTGTCTCGACCATACCACGTGGCCAAGCCATCCGGGCATTTACTTCTCTGCCTTCACCTTGTTCTGTTCCCCTCGATCTTGCCAGTTGTCATCAAGTTCTCCAATTTATTTCTTCTCATAACGTGACCACAAATATTGACTGTCTACGTCTAATTTCTTAATCAGAGTACGATTTTCACTTGTTTCTTGCAGAACTTGGTCATTGGCTTTCCTGTCTGCCCATGGTATTCTTTGCATTTTCCTCAGAAACCACATTTCCACAGCCATCAGCTGTTTTTCAGCTTGTCTGATCATTGTCCACGCTTCACATCCATACAAAAGTACACGTTCTATGTAGCACCTGAACATACTTTTTCTCGTTACAATTGACTTTTTATTGGTCAGTATGTTTTTCATCTTGCAAAAGATATTATGACTTTTCCGAGATAATTGTACCGATTCACATGTTTAAGAATATTCCTATTTACTTGTATATGTTACTAATATTCCAAGCGTTCATGACGAGACAACTAATGAACTTGTTTCGTCTTGTCTTGGCTCATCACCCATCACCAAGTGGTTTGTCCTGTGCAAAACTTCTCCTCAATAATAATAATGTTCTTTCGAAATATCCTTCTGTCATACGTCAGATGTTCTGTCTCTATTGCTGCCATGTGCAATTTCTCTATCACATCTTGAATTCATCTACATTGTGATTTTACTCTCCTTAGCTTCCACACTACTCTTCCCTCCACAATTATCTTTTCCAAACACGCGTGTCTTTTTTTACAGATACCCAAATTATTTCATTTTCCTTTAATTTTATTTGTTTTGGTCACGGATCTTCATCCAAACTGATTTTTTGTTGGATAGATCTGTTTGTTCCCTCTTCTATCGTTATGCATGTTATACATTTTAAATATCTTCTTTGTTACCACTTATAATAAAACCGGGGTGGTTTGGCCACATGGCATAACTGGGACATTAACACAAACCTGATTCAAGACGGCTAACCATGACCACCCATGCTTATCGGCATGGCAAAGAATGATGGTGATGATGATAATACCAATATCGCTTTGAAAACCATAGAAATAAATTAACCATTAACCTTTAGCAGTAAATTACAACCCAGAGATAGAAATCTTGCACCAAACGAAAACGTTCTTTAAGAGTTATTATTATTATTATTATTATTATTATTATTATTATTATTATTATGCCAGGTCTTAGTCAGATATGACTAAGCTACCGTGAGACAGTACACATTAGTACCTGCTTTCTGTTAGCGACGAATATTGGGCGGCGATCACCAAATCGACACACCACATTGTGCCAACGGCTTCGGGCGGAGGAGCGCAATTGGGAGGATACAAGCCTTACCCTAGTGCGAGGAACTGTCAACTGTCATTTATTGCCAACATAGTACCTTGCGGTGTATGGCAGAGGGGTCTTTGAGCCTGAGGAATTAAGGCCGCCTGGCTAGTGCAGTCGCAGTGGAATGTGCAGGTTAGAATTCTCTTTGCCCCCGACAGAAAAAAATCCCACACCTTACTGAAGGATCGAACCCGGGTCTCCCGAATGAGAGTCCGAAATGCAACCTAAAGACTAAATGTCATGGTAGGGATGATCAGGCCCTATGCTTGGCAGACAATTGGTCTGATAGGCGGACAGTTAAGAGTATTGCTTTGCTGATCCGGCAGCTCCTGCAGCTTGTCTTGTTTCCAGGCGTATTGGTGTTACCTTTCCTCTGGAGTAAACTAGGCAGGCCGAGAGAGGGATCATGCTGCATGGGCAACACATGGTCTCTAAATTCAGCCCAGGCTTTATGCTATGGAGAGATATAACTTCATTTTACAAACTATCGTCTCTCAAGACAAGGTGCCAGTCATTATTATTATTATTATTATTATTATTATTATTATTATTATTATTATTATTGGTTTTCTCGCAGAATGCTAAGCAGATAAATATTCAAATACTTCATCAGGCCAATTGATAGAGACGGACGACTGCCCACATCACGACAAGGCAATCGTCACTTTTGGCCAAGCTATGGAGTGTGAGGGTCAACAGAAGAATGTGACAACCGGGTAGAAAGGGGGTGTTGAAACTGATGTCGACAGACGGAGTAAATGTTGGATGTGTTGTTGGAAGTAGCAAAGAAAGATGATCAGCGATCGAACTTAAGAACACAGGGGGAGGGTGCGTATGTGTGTGTGTATGCGTGTGTGTGTGTGTGTGTGTGTGAGAGAGAGAGAGAGAGAGAGAGAGAGAGAGAGAGAGAGAGAGAGAGAGAGAGAGAGAGAGAGAGAGTACAACATCTATTACACATCCGTGACCGACACTATAGTTATTATTGTCACTACTGTTATTGTTATAACCGTACTTCAGAAGTCGGTTTGGGTTCGCCTGATGTTGAGGGACATTAATAGGGAAAGCTAGCCCACGGGCAAATCAGTCCAATACTAGTAGTAGTAGTAGTAGTAGTAGTAGTAGTAGTAGTAGTAGTAGTAGTAGTAGTAGTAGTAGTAGTAGTAGTAGTAGTAGTAGTAGTAGTAGTAGTAGTAGTAGTGGTGATGGTGATGATGGTAGTGGTGGTTGTGGTTGTGGTGGTGGTGGTGGTGGTAGTAGTAGTAGTAGTAGTAGTAGTAGTAGTAGTAGTAGTAGTAGTAGTAGTAGTAGTAGTAGTAGTAGTAGTAGTAGTAGCAGCAGCAGCAGCAGCAGCATATGTGTGGACTATGATTGAATTCAACATGCGCGAATGAAAACAATTGTTATAACCACTATGTGTAAACGCATGATAGTTACTACTACTGTTGTTGTTGTTGTTGTTGTTGTTGTTGTTGTTGTTGTTGTTGTTGTTACAATTATCCGTTACAACTGTCGCTATTACTGTTTCTATTGTTCTTGCTATAACCATTATCGTGATTATTCCAACTATGGCAATCCTGGACACCAAACAGAAACGAACACTGGCACTAGTCGACATGAACCTGTACCAACCCAGCACTGTTTGATCAGTAAAGGATCCTTTTTCCAGCGTTATGGCATATTGAGCATATCGTACAAGACCCATATCTGTATAGTCTAACCGACACTTAGTGGGTCGTGTTCAGAATCACACCGGTGGCGGTTGTTTCTATGATATTTCCTCGTACCCATTAGAGGCTGGGTCGATTTGGTGGCCCAGGTCAATTTAAAACATCCGCCCCAATGCGGATTCCAACCCAAGACCACCTGGCAGACAGGAGAGCGTCTGGCTACAACATTACCGCAGCTCCCCGATTGGTATAGAATGAGTTCGTCATGTCTAAGATAATACCCTGCACTCCTTCCTTCCCATTAGATTACAAAAGCAAGACATTATGGCTGACATAGTGGGAACTTAACCGGAAATCCTGTAGTTATGTACATAATTATGGCTAGCACGTTCCGGCGTGACTATGTCATTATTGAAAATAACACGTATAATTATCCATCGTGAAAATCCGTAATTCGGCACGTTTACACACATCGCCAAAATTAGCGTTTGTCGTGGAACTTTCTGGAAGGTTTAGAATGTGACGACGCTTAGCTTATAGTGGCTACATAACATGTATAGGATAAGTTGTGTTTGTTGTGCGTTTGTTGATGTTGCACTGTTGTACTTCCCATGGACACAAGATCCTTACTTTACCGAGAGGTGAAACATGTGTCTCGTGATGTCTTAACCACTCGGCCTATTTCATCTTCGTTTTACTCTTTCTGAGGATCCCACGAGGAGGTCTCCGTGTCAAAGTGATTATGCCGTCAGCCTCACGTCTTGGAGGATGTGGTTTCGTTTCTGGACTCCATCATTGTTTCACGGTTGCAATTTCTCTGAGACTGATGGCAGTCGTCGCTGGAGCTATGGAGTTCGCGCTCATTGACGCTTTTGGCAGGCTGCACTGTGGAAAAAGGACCGAGCCATTCTTCTGCTTCTTCTTCTTCATCTTCTTCTTCCCCTCCCTGTTCTGCTTCTTCTTAATCTTCTTCTTCTATCTCTTCTTCTCCCCCCCCCCCATCCTCTCTCTCTCTCTCTCTCTCTCTCCTCTCTCTCTCTCTCTCTCTCTCTCTCTCTCTCTCTCTCTCTCTCTCTCTCTCTCTCTCTCTGCCCAATGGTGCATTACTTTCTGACCATCCCTCCTATTTCTTTAAAATAAATGTCTCCTATGACAATAAATCATACAATTCAACTGCGCATGTGTTTCCCTAGTTGTTTAGGGCATATTTAAAATATCATAATAACATGATTGATAGTAATGCCTTGACTGATCACTACACTTATTAATAATTCTGTTCAAGCATTCTACGGAATTACCAGATTTTTTTTTAAAGTTACATATCCCTTACAGGACGTTGCAGTCAACACCAGAATTTTACCGCCGTTGTTGATGTATTGGCAAGTTTTTACGTTCAGTAGATAAGCACACTAAATGCTTTTGATAGAGTTAGACATGTCAACATGGTGGATATGCTTGCAGATCTACAAATTGATGGGAAAGACATTAGACTTATAAAAAACATATATTGGAAACAACAAGCTGCCATAAGGATTGATAATGAAGTGGGACAATATCAGCCTATTAAGAGAGGTGTTAGGCAGGGATGTGTAATGTCTCCAGATCTTTTTTCCCTGTAAAGTGAAAATATTTTCAGAAATGTAGAAGATATAAATGGAATCAGCATTGGAGGACGCAACATCAATAACATTAGATATGCAGATGATACAGTATTGATTGCAGACAATGCGCAGGATCTGCAACAATTAGTAGATGCGGTTGTTGTACACAGTGAGCAACTGGGGTTAGAATTAAATTGTAAAAAGACACAGGTTATGGTCGTCACTAGGAAGAACGAAGTACCACAATGCAATATACAAGTAAATGGGAATATTCTTCAACAAGTGAATCGGTACAATTATCTCGGAACAGTCATAACATCTGATGGGAGATGCCTTCAAGAGATTAGAACAAGAATCGCCCTCGCGAAAGTAGCCTTTAGCAAGATGAAAAACATTCTGACCAATAAAAAAGATGTCAATTGAAACGAGAAAAAGAGTGTTGAGGGGATACATAGAGCCTGTTCTTTTGTATGGATGTGAAACTTGGACAATGTGCAGTCAAGCTGAAAAACATCTGATGGCTGCAGAAATGTGATTTCTGGGGGAAATGCACAGAATACCATGGACAAATAGAAAAACCAATGACCAAGTACTACAGGAGACAAATGAAAATCGTAAACTGATTAGAGAAATTAGACCTAGACAGTCAAAACTTTGTGGACATGTTATGAGAAGAAATGGATTAGAGAACTTGGTGACAACTGGCAAGATCGAAGGGAACAGACCAAGAGGAAGACCGAGAAGTAAATGCCTGGATGGCTTGACCACATGGCATGGACGAGACAGGAACACAGAGCTGATCCACGACTCTGGTGATCGAGTGAAATGGCGAGTCATGACCGCCCATGCTTTCCGGCATGGCACATGATTGATTGATTGAGATAAGCACTGAGTAGGGCACATAATCATCCAATATTGTTGCAAGGGTGATTACTAGAATTTTTAAAAAGTATACCAGCTATATTGTCTCGGTGTGTTAACCACGCATAGAAAGAACAGATGGTTCAATCAAAAATGTGAAGAAGCAGTCATTAGGAAGAAGAATGCCAGACATGTATGGTTAAATGACATCAATAACATCCAAAAGGAAGAACATTATAGAAATGAATGTAAAGAGGCTACAAAAATAGTCAGACAGCAGAAGTGAGAATATACGAGTAATATAATCAAAGATATGGAAACTAATCACCAGAAAAATAAATCCAGAAAATATTTTAAAGAACTGAAGTCAATGAAACGAGGGCACCAACAAAACACATATGGTTTAAAAGACAAAAATGGGAATATGATAAATACCAATGAGGAAATGTGCAACACATGGAAAGAATATTTTATTGAATTACTAAATTGTGAAGCTCCAAGTAACATTTTCCCACAGAAAGAGGTTCTAACATGCGAACCACAAATTGAAGAACCTACATTTGAAGAAATCCTATATGTAATAACACGACTTAAAAACAATAGGGCAACTGGGACTGATTGAATTGCTGCTGAATTTATAAAGGCAGGTGGCCATGCATTACATCTAAAGCTATACGAACTAATAATAAAAATCTGGAGGACAGAAGAATTACCCCAAGACTGGAAAGAGTCATTATTGATACCTATTTTTAAGAAAGGAGACAAGTTCCAATGTGGAAATTATAGAGGAATATCACTACTGTCCACAAGCTATAAGATACTATCCGCAGTATTACTAAATAGACTAAAACCATATTCAGAAGACATATTAGGTGACTACCAGGCGGGTTTTAGACAAAACAGATCAACAATAGATCAGATATTTATCTTACGACAAATAGCCGAGAAACATTGGGAATATAAAAGAGATCTCCATAACATTTTTGTGGATTTTAAAAAGGCTTATGATAGTGTCCATAGGAATAGTCTATGGAATGCTATGCAGGAATTTGGAATACCAAGGAAGTTAATCAACATGACCAGACTATGCATGGAAGATACTTATAATATAGTAACATATAAAGGCAGGACATCAGACCCCTTCCAAATAACATCTGGCTTGAAACAGGGTGATGCACTATCGCCGCTACTCTTCAATCTGGCTCTAGAGAAAGTTGTAAGGAAGATAAAGGAGGAATGTGATATTGGAGGAACATCCAAGCTGCTTGGTTATGCAGATGATATAGATATTATAGGGCAAAGTGAACAAAAGACATTGGAAATATTGACTCACTTAAAGGAAAAAGCCCAACAGATGGGGCTGGTTATCAACCAAGATAAGACAGAATATATGGTAATTTCAAGAGACGGAATGGCTAAAATCTCTGGCCACATACAAATAGATAATATGACCATTAAAAGAACGGAAACATACAAATACCTGGGTACAATCTTCAACTGCTCCAACATCATAAGGGAAGAAATACAAACTAGAATCAACTCTGGAAATAAGATATACTATGCACTACAACATCTACTAAAATCAAAGGCGCTATCTCGTAACACCAAAATCACAATATACAAAACACTGATCAGACCAGTTGTGCTGTATGGCTCTGAAACCTGGAGTACAACGAAAGGAGACGAAGCCTTGTTACAAACCTTTGAGAACAAAATTTTAAGACGCATCTTTGGACCCATTAGGGATACACAAAGTGGAGAGTGGAAAAGAAGAAGTAACAAAGACATTTATGATCTGTTTAAGTCCCCGCTAATCACTGGTATCATGAAGGCTAATAGACTACAATGGCTGGGGCATATAGAAAGAATGGAAGATAATAGGGAAACAAAACTCGCTTACACTCAGGAAATAAATGACCGTAGACCCCGAGGTAGACCAAGAAGACGATGGAGAGATAATACATATACAGACCTACAAGCACTTGGAATCAACGACTGGCAAGAAAAGGTCCACCAGAGAGACGAATGGAGACGGATTGTATTTGCAGCAAAGAACCGCAATGGCTCGGAAAGCTGAAGAAGATACCAGCTATATTATTATTAACTAACAAATCTCTCTACTATTCTCTTAGAAATAAAATAATCAATACTAAAACTAGATATTATCTTCTTCTTCTTCTTCTTCTTCTGCGTTCATCCGGATTTTTTTTCTCCGGATGTGACTGCGTTGTGCCTGTTTACAGCAGAGCTGCGTTCTTGCGCCATTAGGCCGACACATCCGACTTCTGCGGAAACTAGATATTATAATTTCAAGAAACTGCCATGTATCGAGTCAGAATGAATGAAGTAATGAATAAGTCACAAAGAATCTTTATGTTGTTTCTATTTCCTTCACTTTGCTGTGTGAGGCTATTGGTTCTTATCTTGCTTATATTTACCTATGCAGTTCTATATAACTCCATATACTTAACTGTTATAGTATAATCACTTATACAATTGTCGTGAAATACTGAAGAGTTAACGATTCCCAGATGGACGACTGTATACACCGACTAACCAGGTAGGAGAAGGGTTAATCAACAAAGGAGTGACCAGGTGCATGTGTTTCTAGGTCAAGACCCAGAAGGAGGCCAACAGTACAGGTAACCTGTCGCGTGGAAAAATTGGTTTGCGACAAAGGCAGACAGCATTATTGGATAGCATATTGCGGTCTGAATGTATGAATAATGGAGAAGTTTCAGATCTGGAATTTTCCACTAACAATGATAATGCAGTCTGGATGTGAGGTGTCCAGCAATGTCAAGGACTATGCGGCAGAAATGACCGATATAAAGAGGGTCAATTCTTTGTGGGTTTTTTTAGTGTGTGTTCCAAACTGAACTGAAGGAGATATGTTCTGGAGTGGGAATAGAAATACACGTCCCTAATGATGGAAAGAGAGGATACTAGTGTGCTATTCGCTAAGTGTTTTTTCGATTCCAGGAACATAGATGCCTAAATAAGGTATAAAGATATTAGAGTATAGTTTAGCATAGGAATAGTATAGACGTTAGGTGAATCTTCTATCCTATGTCAGAGTGGGTTTTTTCGGAAGCCTTTTCATTTCGGCTGGAGGAAAAGACACTCACATAGGAGAGAAGAGGAAGCAGACACATATCTCATTATTAAATGTATATCACACAGGTTTCCATACCAGTGCGGGACTTATCAACTGAGAGATGACACAGATGGCTGTGGTCAAGATCACCCAGTGTTGATAACCCACAAGAAAGCACTTTAAAGTAATAAAGCACGACACTTGTGCATAAGAAAGGAAGGAAAAGAAGTGGCATCTTAATAAGTCAGGAGGACAGAGAATGGAAAATAGAGATCATACAAACTAAAGAAAAAAGACTCAAATTACTCAATATCGTAGAGTTGCAAGGTGCATACAAAGTGCCTATATCAATTAAGAACTATCCAGTGTAGAACTGTTACAGGACAAAAATAGAGAACACTAGAAACTCGATGTGTTTTTCCAAGATGGAATTAAGAACGCTATAAGATAATAAAGACCATTCAAGTTAAGCTGACAGCATATGGTGATCGGGTTAAATACATTCATACAGTGGTGAACATTTTTCATTACAAAAAACGGATATATCTACAGACTCAAGCAGGCGGAGCTGTCAGGGTGAGACCGTTCTGTTATATCTATGTCATGTCCTGTACTCTAGCTGAGAGAAGAGACGAGAGAAACCACGGAGACTATCTATCAACATCTTATCTGGCAGCCACACTAGAAGAACATACCAACTACATAGACAATATCCATACATACACCAGACATAGTTTTATTAATAAATCTTTTATCTTATCGTTGAAAGGAACTGTTGTCGGAGTATGTGTTGAGGGAATAATAGAGAGAGGGAAAGAAATAGATATATGGAAGGGAAGACAGAAGAGAGGAGTGTAGACCAAAGTCAGTCAATAATCCCAACGGATAATAAGTTTAAAGATGTGCTTGTTGAGTCCAGTCTTCTCTCAGGAATTTAACAGGACATAATTGGTGGAGCGAGCGGGGTAACATACATTATACCCATATGACCTGAATGCATAACATGGCAGATGCATAAAGGGGTACTTGCATATTGACACAGGCATAGCGGAGTACCTACATGTTGGGACATACTGATTGGAATAAATAGAAGTATATATTGATGACTTTTAATGGAAGGACGTCCATTGGATATATGGTGCCATTACATTTATGGTAGAAACATTTCATTAATGCTGGTGACTTTGCAGTGAGAAAGTTCCAGACAGAGTGAATGTGGATAGGTGGTAAGACACATTACATACCTAGTCACATGGTCACACGTCTACATAAGTCTTTATCCTATATCTCCTCTTGTGGATGAGAGAGTGGTTGTGATGTACTGTGTGGTGTTGGAGATTTATAATAATTAATAGATATAGATAAATGATATAGGTTCTAGGTAGATTATCGGTTTATAGTGAGTACTCTTTACTGCCTTGAGGTGTCTTTAATCAACGTGCTGACTTATCTGCTGTAACTATGGCAACTCCTAAAGTAACTACAGCCGAACTGAGGGCCAACGGGGAGGCAATTGGTTTAGCCGGTTCCAAGCTAACTGATTACATACAAGAAAGAGAGCGAGAGGTTCGTCAAGCGGAAAGAGAGGAGCGGAAGACCCAGTTGGAAGCAGAAGAAGCCCACAAGATAAGGGAACATGAATACCGCATGCGAGAACTGGAGCTCAAGACACAAACTAAGGGAGAAATAGATGGAGTGGAAGGAAGTTCTTCGTCACATGGTGCAACCCACATGAGTGGACATGGTTACCATGCCATGAAGTTTCCCTTAGCTGTCTACGATCAGTCTAAGGAACGCTTTGACCAGTACGCATCTCGTTTCGAAGCAATGTCAGTCGCTATGGGGCTGGATCGGAGCAGATGGGCTCTTAAACTATCCCAGGGATTAATCGGTTCGGGATTCGACGTGTACACACGCTTACCACCAGGCCAGGAAAATAATTACCAGGAATTAAAAGCCGCTTTGATGAAACATTTTGACATAACCGCACAAACGTATAGGCAGAAGTTTAGATCGTCTAGACGAGAGCCGGGAGAACTATTCGCCGCCTACAGTCTGAGGCTGAAATCCTATCTCCAGAAATGGATGGACTTGGCAGAATTCCAGAGGGATTATGAGAGTCTCGAAGAGATGATGGTGGTAGACCAAATGCGAAAGCAAATGTCGAAACCTCTCAGAACCTTCTTAGGAGAACAAGGGGCGGAACGGATAGATGTTGTGAATAAGCTGGCGGAACGATTCGTGGAAGTACATGGTGAAACTGAGGAACTAAGTACACAAACCAAAGGTCAGGAGAAACCAGAGAAAAAGAAACCTAAAAACTGGAAAGGAGAAAAAGGGGAACCTTATATAAAGCACACAGAGGAGAGTTCAGAGAAGGTGAAGGTAGGAAACCAGAGCACCTCGAATTCTCAAGCGAAACGACAGTTGTCTGAAAAGTGGTGTTCATTTTGTAAGGCGGCCTCTCACAACACCAAAGACTGCAGATCGAAACCTAAAAGTTCTTACTTCGCAGCATGCAAAGTGATTCCTACATCGGTGATCACAGACAAGGCTGAGGTCGGCGAAGGAGAAAGGAACAAAAAGGACACAGGGAAACCTAGGAAGGGAACAGGGTGCACACACTGCCAGTCGACAACACATAATACTGTGGACTGCAGATGCAAGGCCAAACACGCCAATTGCATAACCAACCTCGAGGAATCAAAAGAGGAAGGCAAGGAAACGGTCAAGGAGATGAAAGACACTCAGGACCAAGAGAGACCACCTGTGGTTGAACTTATTGAAGTCAATGGCCAGCAGGTTGTTTGTCTCTACGATACCGGTTTGGATGGGGAAGCGGTGGTGGACGCCAGCTTGGTAAGCCCAGACCAACTTACAGGGGAGACCATAGAGATACAGCCGGCAATGAGGAGTGCTGTTACCATGACGCTGCCAATCGCCAAGGTGGAGATTAAATCCAGGTACGTCACGGGCATTATTCCAGCTGCTGTATTATCTGACTCCTTATTTCCAATGATCATTGGCACGAAATATGTCTTTTTGGGGATGCCCAAACAGCCAGCCCAAAAGGGAACAGTAGTCAGTGGATCTCAAGGGAAGGAAAAAGAGGCAGAGACACTATGTGACAACTCAGGGAAAGGAGAATTGCATACTGCCCAGAGGAAGGATACTACGTTGCATCCTTGCTACAGGAAGCTGCAAAGAAGTGCTGAGCCACCAGAACGGGGACAGTACTTTCTGAAGAATCAACTACTCTATCGGAGAGCTGGGAGGGGAGATAACCTGCATGAGCAGTGGGTGGTTCCAGAGACCCACCGTCCTCACATTCTTCAGAGTGGACACATCATAGGCGAGAATCGACATATGGGTGTCAGAGAGACCTTGCAGCAAATATCCGGCCATTATTGCTGGCCAGGAATGACCGGAGATGTACGCCGGTGGGTGAAGTCTTGTTCGGAGTGCCAGAGAGCACCACCCAACAAGCGAATCAAGAGGAAACTAGCTCTTAAAGTGGAAGACAAAGTGGAAGTGTGGAGTCCAGCAGAGACCAATATACTCCAAGTAGGATGGAAAGGACCTTATCCTGTGGAAAAGGTGGTGTCCAAGAACATCTACAAAATACGGATCGGGGAAGAGAAGAAAAATCTCCCTAGACATCTCATTAGGAAATATGAAGAGAGATCCGGGAGCAAAACTTCGCACTTTATGGTGATGGCAGCCATTGGGACAAAGGTTACTAGTCCAGACGAAGACCAGAGATCGCCAGTACAACATAGGAGGGCCTATGAGACAGTACGTGATAGGTCAGATTTACCCAACGACAGGAGGAGGGAAATCACAAGTCAGGGAAAGGACAAGAGTGAAAGTTTCACCGGTAACCAAGTTCAGAAGAGGTGGGTAACGTCGGGAAAAGCGAGAATTACCCAGGACTCCAACCTAAGATTGGCTGACCAGATACAATATCGCCCAAGATGGTCCTGGAAGCAAAAGTCCAGGAGATTTGGGAAAGACGACTCGGTCCATCGAGGACGAGGTGGAACATCCCCAGAGGCAAAGCCGGGGGAAACCAAGAGGACATGGAAGCAGTGTTACAATCAGGATGGGACAATCCGTCTGTATTGTGAGCCGTCGCTGACGCAAGTCGAAAGTAGGTCGACTGAACGTACAGGAGCGAGGAGCCAACACTAGTTTCAGTCGTGAGTAGTATAGTAGGGTGTCAATTAGAGCGCCTACTGGATAATGAGATGAGCCATGTGAGGATCCAATCATATCATCAACACGTGAGGTTAATAGCTACTTAGCAGAAGCTCAACGCACGGTGGATGTGATGGACGTTGTTGCTGCAACTGGACTTCACATTGGAATACTATGGTAAGGAGAATGTAGGAGCGGATTTGATATCCAGACATTCAGCTCCGGAGGAAGAAGACTAGGGTTGTGGATCATGGGAATCAAACCTACAGTGAGAAAGATTCGACGCGGTCTAATCTCTTAAGAGGGGGCCTATGTCGTGAAATACTGAAGAGTTAACGATTCCCAGATGGACGACTGTATACACCGACTAACCAGGTAGGAGAAGGGTTAACCAACAAAGGAGTGACCAGGCGCATGTGTTTCTAGGTCAAGACCCAGAAGGAGGCCAACAGTACAGGTAACCTGTCGCGTGGAAAAATTGGTTTGCGACAAAGGCAGACAGCATTATTGGATAGCATATTGCGGTCTGAATGTATGAATAATGGAGAAGTTTCAGATCTGGAATTTTCCACTAACAATGATAATGCAGTCTGGATGTGAGGTGTCCAGCAATGTCAAGGACTATGCGGCAGAAATGACCGATATAAAGAGGGTCAATTCTTTGTGTTTTTTTAGTGTGTGTTCCAAACTGAACTGAAGGAGATATGTTCTGGAGTGGGAATAGAAATACACGTCCCTAATGATGGAAAGAGGGGATACTAGTGTGTTATTCGCTAAGTGTTTTTTCGATTCCAGGAACATAGATGCCTAAATAAGGTATAAAGATATTAGAGTATAGTTTAGCATAGGAATAGTATAGACGTTAGGTGAATCTTCTATCCTATGTCAGAGTGGGTTTTTTCGGAAGCCTTTTCATTTCGGCTGGAGGAAAAGACACTCACATAGGAGAGAAGAGGGAAGCAGACACATATCTCATTATTAAATGTATATCACACAGGTTTCCATACCAGTGCGGGACTTATCAACTGAGAGATGACACAGATGGCTGTGGTCAAGATCACCCAGTGTTGATAACCCACAAGAAAGCACTTTAAAGTAATAAAGCACGACACTTGTGCATAAGAAAGGAAGGAAAAGAAGTGGCATCTTAATAAGTCAGGAGGACAGAGAATGGAAAATAGAGATCATACAAACTAAAGAAAAAAGACTCAAATTACTCAATATCGTAGAGTTGCAAGGTGCATACAAAGTGCCTATATCAATTAAGAATTATCCAGTGTAGAACTGTTACAGGACAAAAATAGAGAACACTAGAAACTCGATGTGTTTTTCCAAGATGGAATTAAGAACGCTATAAGATAATAAAGACCATTCAAGTTAAGCTGACAGCATATGGTGATCGGGTTAAATACATTCATACAGTGGTGAACATTTTTCATTACAAAAAACGGATATATCTACAGACTCAAGCAGGCGGAGCTGTCAGGGTGAGACCGTTCTGTTATATCTATGTCATGTCCTGTACTCTAGCTGAGAGAAGAGACGAGAGAAACCACGGAGACTATCTATCAACATCTTATCTGGCAGCCACACTAGAAGAACATACCAACTACATAGACAATATCCATACATACACCAGACATAGTTTTATTAATAAATCTTTTATCTTATCGTTGAAAGGAACTGTTGTCGGAGTATGTGTTGAGGGAATAATAGAGAGAGAGAAAGAAATAGATATATGGAAGGGAAGACAGAAGAGAGGAGTGTAGACCAAAGTCAGTCAATAATCCCAACGGATAATAAGTTTAAAGATGTGCTTGTTGAGTCCAGTCTTCTCTCGGGAATTTAACAGGACAACAATAAACAATGCAATGTACAATCATATTAACCTCTTACAGTTATATTGGAAAGGCAATCCGTGGCCGAGGAGTTAGCAGCTTTCTCCGCTAACCCCGAATACTCTCGTCACGTGACGCGACGAGAATTAGCAGTGGTTCGAATCGCAAAAGTGATCTATGAGAGTATGGAGCAGGTCGCTCAGAAAGTCGTGCCGTGCTGATGAGCGTAATCTAGCCTAGGAATCAACATACAGCTGAAAGATGCTGGTGTTGACCGCAATATCCTGAAACAGGATGGAAACGCGGAAAAATATTTAAAAAAATATAAAAAAAACTGAAGAGATACCCAATAACAGGGCTAAGGCCAACATAATTAACCACCGTCAAGACGTAAACTAGGCAACAATTATTGTTGTCGCGTAACATGTTGAGAGATATTAAATATATGAATTGTTGACTGCACTTAAATAAGATTGCAAGAATACCAAGCCGAACTGTAGCGCTACGCAGGCAGCCAGAGAAGAAGAATAAACCAATACAAAATAGCTGTCGTCAGCCGCTACCCGCCCAGTGAGACACTAAGGAGGAAATCCGACCATCTACGAACTGAATGGTTCAATGTGCAATGAAGATGATCTGTCGACTAACTAAAGAAGTGGGGGTAGCGGAATAAATTATCAACACAAGGTTTTAGACTGGCGAACCTAATGATGATGATGATTAACGTACCTTCTTCTCCTTCTTCTTCTTGTCCGTGTCCTTCCCCACCTACAGCCCACTCCATGTCTCCCCCACCTACAGTCTCCTCCATGTCCTCTCCACATACACACAGCCCCCTCCATGTCCTCCCCACCTACAGCCCCCTCCACGTCTTCCCACCTACAGACGAAACAAACGAAAGTGCGCCAACTGCCTGGGCAAGCATGGAGCAAGATACTTGGACTGTCCGTACCTGCAACGACACAGAGACGCCTTAAAGGTCGCAATTATTACAAAGACACCATTCAAGGAAGCAATGCGGAGGGGCGAGACAGCCAAGGGTATATCACAAGTTGAAAGAAACCAACTGCAGCACCAAATAGACGAGCTGAAGAAGCAAGTCACGGCAATACTGACGCCAGCACCAACCAGCGATAATGAGAAGCTGCTGGCCGACATGAAAGAGATCCAGCACAACATCAAACAAGAGATGGAGCGCATGGCTAAGATGAAGAAGGAAAACGAGGAAATCCTACAAATGATCAAGACCGAAGGAGAACTACTGAACGCCGAAAGGACGCAGCACCAATCGAAACCAACAGATGAGATGAAGCAAGG
Source organism: Cepaea nemoralis (assembly GCA_014155875.1). Taxonomy (NCBI): domain Eukaryota; kingdom Metazoa; phylum Mollusca; class Gastropoda; order Stylommatophora; family Helicidae; genus Cepaea; species Cepaea nemoralis. Next base: position 177,421 of record JACEFZ010027999.1, on the reverse strand, counting down.
TGAAGCACCACAAAAAAACATCGAAAAACTGATGAAGACAATTCACAAAATAAGGAGACAAAAAGAAGCATGATGGAGCCAAGCCTCAGACCAATCAGAAACAGCAAGCAGAAGCCAGTAGTCCAGCCACGATACCTCTATGGAAGAGGAAAAATATATATGAAGCTGACTACGAAGAAAGAGTAGAGCAAGCTAGACTACGATACGAACAATACGAAAATGGCCTCAGCACATGGAAAGATAAATTTCATACGGAAAACGAAAGATAACGAAACATCAAACAAAGAGTCCTTATAAGGACTGCACCGAGCCAAGCCAGACGAGCCAGGAGCCTGCACCAACAGAGGATAGCCGCCGACACACCCCCAGCTGACGCCACTGACACAAACCAACATAACCAGTCCGAGATAGGACTCACAAGACAAGAATTGGGGTTAATGAACCCACAAAACCCACGGACCTCAACAATAAACAGAAGAGGCAGGTTCAACGAGGCCGAATTTGGAATTTTTGTTTTGAAAATTGAAATTGGAATCATTACAACAATGAAGACGGATACATGGAATATACTTCTTTTTCTTCTTCAGCGTTCCGAGCCACTGAGGTTCTTTGCTGCAGATACAATCCGTCTCCATTCGTCTCTCTGGTTGACCTTCTCTTGCCAGTCGTTGATTCCAAGTGCTTGTAGGTCTGTATATATATTATCTCTCCACCGTCTGGTCTACCTCGGGGTCTACGGTCATTTATTTCCTGAATGTAAGCTAGTTTTGTTTCCTATTATCTTCCATTCTTTCTATATGCCCCAGCCATTGCAGTCTATTAGCCTTCATGATACCAGTGATTTGCGGGGACTTAAATAGATCATAAATGTCTTTGTTACTTCTTCTTTTCCACCCTCCACTTTGTGTATCCCTAATGGGTCCAAAGACGCGTCTTAAAACTTTGTTCTCAAAGGTTTGTAACAAGGCTTCGTCTCCTTTCGTTGTACTCCAGGTTTCAGAGCCATAGAACACAACTGGTCTGATCAGTGTTTCGTATATTGTGATTTTGGTGTTACAAGATGGAATATACTGGAAGCAATAAATAATAGCGCTGTGGTAGTTACGCACTTCTCAAAGAATCTTTTGGATCACAGCTGCCGGAGCGGGGAACTGACGATGAAACTCGTCGGAATGGCCGCAGACGGGGAAGGCTGCCGATTAGCAAACCAGCGCGCAATAGGTACAATAATCATTTACACACCTAGATTTGGTGTGTGTGTGGGGGGGGGGGGGGCGCACTTAGCACTTGTTACGAAAGCAGTAGTGTCTTATATTGATCAAAATAACGATCAGCGATAATACCGTAAATAAGGGGTCACTCACGTAGTACTGAATTGGAGGAGGAAAAAAATAAAAATAAGCTGGTTAGTGTGTCTCACCAAACTGTACCCTAAACAATACGAGCCCCAAACGCTGCTGTTGTTGCTACTACTACTACTACTACTACTACTACTACTACTACTACTACTACTACTACTACTACTACTACTACTACTACTGCATTAGTATGTGCTGTGAAAACACTTCTGCCACATTTACGGTAAAGACTCCGCCAGAGCGATATACGTTTTTGAAGAGCTTAAAACCACCTGTTTTCTTTCCCCAGACACCGGATCTGATGCTATCCCCCCTCCATTCCGGGTTATCTTAAACCGCGACAACGAAACGCCCAACTCCAGAACCGTGCTACAAAACGCTTCCCATAGAAACAGCGGCGAGGCTTGTCAGGCACTAGCAGAACACAAACAAGGTCTGGCTGCCTACGTGAGAGCTGGAATCTCAACATAGATAACGTCTGGGTATGTATGTCTGAGGGCAGCGTGATCAGCTCTAAACACTGGGATGGCTAAACGCATGCAACGAAAGCAAAGATAATCCCGCGGCATTAACTGCCGGATGGGGTGTGAAGTGTTAAACCGTCACATATACTAGGTCACCTCAGAATGAGGCTGGGTAACCTGCTCAATACCTCGCCGTCATTCCTTCCTAAACAATTTTCATAACACTATTAACATAACACGCGTTTTACGAGCCTGGGTCGATTCCAGAGCCGTACTGAACAATTGGGGGGATATTTGCCACGTATTCCTCCATGCATTCAGGCCTACACAATGGGATGCCCCTATAGCATCACAGATTAAGGCAGGAAGCTGCTTCGGGACAATTGTTATTGTGCCGTCACGGCTTCCTGTCCTGAGAAATATTGAGGCCCTGAGGCGATTATTACGATAATAAAATAATAATTAAGTTGAGTCTCCAATAATAATGAAGTGTAGGTAGACAGAATCAGAGAAAATGGAATAAAGTCGAATAAAATCTAGCAAATAAATTTAACACCGAAAAGTAACAAGAACGAAATAAGCAACCTAAAAAAAAGTACAAATTAAATAAGCCAAAAATGGACGTATATTTTAAAAAAAAAGTGACGCGGTCCTTCAAGACGCAGGTGAAAATCGTAAATAGATAAGACAAGATCAGACGCAGACATTCAAGATTTTGTGGCATGTCATAAAAAGAAATAAACATGAAATCTTGGTGACAACTGTCAAGCTTGATGGGAAAATCACAAGAGACAGAAATAAATACCTAAGCACTTTGGCTAAGTGAAACATTCGGCACAAAAGCACACACCTGATCTGAGACTCTGGTGATCTTGTAGGACGGGGAACCATGATCGTCCACGCTTATCGGCATGAAGCATGATGATAATTATCTACTCCTTGTATAGTCATGTTTATTTTTTTTAAAAGAGGAAATCCTAACACCATCTCATCTCATCTAATCTTGTTCCTTTTGTACCTTGCGGTTTCGAGGAGAAGCATAAACAACGGGAGAGTGCCCGTTTATGGGCTTCATATATCGTGATTACTTGCACCATACACGGAAAACTCCTCACGTCATTTAGAATTAGCGCAGTAACTGTCTGGTCTATAAAAAAGATGCAGTAATGACCGTCTGAGGTAGAAAAAAGATTAAGATAAACCGAAATACAGTACAAATGTTTAAAGTAATGAGGCCAGCATGATCGAATGAAGAAAAAAAAAACGCTCGCTCTTAAACTTCCGGTTTGCTAATGCCGAGGTAGCGGGTTCAACCCTTACACCGGTCGGCTGGGACTTAAGTGTAGACTTCTTGTCTTTGACTTGGGAACGTAAATTACAAGTACCTCAGAAGTCGGAGTGCATTCGCCTGACGGCGAGGGACACTGGTAATGGGGAAAGCTGATCCACACGCAAAAAGCAGTCCAGTGCACTAGAAGTAGCAACACGTATGTGAACTAGGCTTGAGTTCAAAGCCAGCGAACACCAACAGAAATAAACATAAATAAATAAATAACTGGGACATGCTGACTTAAAGAGACTCCGAGAACTCACTTCGTTAATGAAAGAAATCGCACAAATAGGAGAAGCTAACAACGGTGATTCGGTGTAGAATGAATTAAAACGTTCACAAAGCCTCGTTGGTGAACTGTGTTAATGGCGTTACAAATTGAGAAAACACGGCTGTTTATTGCTCTACCTGGCGTAACAAAATTATTCTTAGAACATGTAAAGTTTTGATTGACTGTTGGCACGTGCCTCTGTCTTCTCCTCCTCCTCCTTATAGTCCATGCCGTGTGGTGCTGGTTATTGTGTCTGTCCACAGTCTACTATCTCATGTACTGAATATAATTTCTGATAACGATGTTCCTCGATGCCATGATGTCAAACTGACCAACAACATCTCTCTCGGTCTCGCCTGCTTCTCCTCCCCTCTCACTTTCCCGTTGTCATGACGTACTTCAGATTTCCCCTTGCTCGTAACGTGCCCAAATGTATGGGATTCGCACATAAATCCTCACTAATCTGCAAATTATCCTCATTGTGGAAATTGTCAGAGCTCAGATGTATCCAAGGCCTAATCAGACACCTGTGAACCAACACTGATGAACATACACATGTACACCACGGCCTTCTTCGGCAACTATGGACAAACAGAATGAATATTAATTAGAGTAAAATGTGACAAGTATGCTCCACAAACTACTACATCCAAAATGGAAATTTTTCACCAGTCTTAATCAACGAAATTAACCGAAGAGAAATAAAACTGTGAGAAGGCGAATAACTTATCTAACAACCGAAAGAGTATACCCGAACACAACAAATATATTCCGAATATAGAATAAACCACTAAACGGACATTGCAGCGTTCGAGTGTATTATGTGTCTGTCGTTTCTTGAATGTCTTAGCCACCTTTCACGTTAGTTTGGTTCGGTCTTAGCTCGATAGCCGCCATTCCATCGATCGGACAGTTTTATATGAGAAACTACACTTGTGCGAAAATCAGATGTTGGGAGCTTAGCCAAACAAAATCCAGCGAAGCCATAGAAATAGTTTTTTTTTTTTTACAAACCAATGCTGAAAATACAATGGAACGCCAACTTGTGTATTGTAAATATTACTTAAATTCACATTTTCCAACAAAGCAAATGTTCTTTTAACAGAAGTATTCGCCTTACAGTACCAAATGGAGCAGAGGGAGGACGTGGGTCGATATAACAACACTTTGGGACGAAAGGAGTTCAAACATTAACAAGACTGACTAGGCTTACATAACACTGGCAATGACGGGTTAAACATGGGACAGAGTCAGTATTGGACCCTTTTATACGCATTAAGGCGCAGTGGGCATATGGTGCTAGACGCACATTTTATAAACCAATCGGCACAGGCGAGTGGTGTGATCAGAATCACACAAGTCGCCTTTACTTCCCAAGACATTTCCTGGCACCCATTTTACGCTGGTGGACTTGGACGCCTACGCCAATTTTTAAAATTCGAATCCTCCCCGGTGCAGATCGAACCCATGACCAACTGGCATGGAGGCAAGCGTTTAG